>OLKM01000082.1:189507-237289 GCA_900291075.1 Melanogrammus aeglefinus
ACTGCAACAAGATGGATTTGAGAAATAAAGTAGATACTAATGTGTTGTTGGTGTGAGTGTGTGCGCCTGTGTGTGTGCTGTTGTGGCTACGCGGGCATGCGTATGTGTGTGGGTTTGCGTCTCAGTCCTAAGATATGTCCTGACCCGGCGTGAATCGAGAGCCCCTCAGACCCCCAGAATCCTCCTGGTGGGCCCGCCGGGCTCAGGGAAGAGCCTCCATGCCAGACGTCTGGCCAACAAATACAGACTGGTGGACCGTCAGTGCCATTTCATTCTCATGGGTTCTTTCATTAATGAGGGACAGCACACATTAAAGAACATTGCTGTACATCTGGCAGAATTTGCTGAAAAGGAGGATAAAAATGACCTTTCATTATTGCTATATAATGTAATAATATTACACCGCTGATACTCATTGCATTACTACAAGGCATCACTGCCTTACACGGTATTACGTCTCTGTTACAGGTTAGCCCACCAAGACACATGAAAACATTTAAGAGCAGGAATGGAGGTTTACAGGTTGTTATTATTGTGGTGTTTACCTGTCTGTCTGTCTCTCTACTTGTGGCAGTGAACTGTGGACAGCTTTTAAAGGCTGAAGCAGCCGATGGATCCACTCTGGGACAGCTGGTGAAGCCCTACATAGAGACGGGTCACCAAGGTAACACATGCCTTTTAAACATATGCCATCAATAAACTACACACAGACACATACACATCCAGAAATACGCACCTTCAGAAAAATTATTCAAGAACGCATACCGAAGAAGAGGGAGAAGGTTAAAAGAATAAAGACACAGACAGCTTGTTTAAAGTGCAAATAGGACAGACTGAATTGTGTCCATCCCCCTCTCGTCCCATCTTCACATGACATGAATGTCTTTTCATCTATCCATCTAGCCATCCGTCTTTTTGTGTTGTTAGACTTACTGAAGTCCTGTCACTAATATGACAGCTACACTCTGGAGAGAGAGGGCTTAAAGTGTGTGTGTGTGATGTGTGTGTGTGTGTGTGTGGTGTGTGTGTGTGGTGTGTGTGTGTGTGTGTGTGTGTGGTGCTGTGTGTGTGTGTGTGTGTGTGTGTGTGTGTGTGTGTGTGTGTGTGTGTGTGTGTCGTGTGTGTCTGTGCGTGCGTGCGTGCGTGCGTGCGTGCGTGCGTGCGTGCGTGCGTGCGTGCGTGCGTGCGTGCGTGTGTGTGTGTGTGTGCGAAGATGTCAGCTAGTTCTTGTGTGAATCACAGCTTGTGTTAAAGAACATGCTGGCTGTCAGGATTCAGAGGCACACAGCTGTGATGATGTGGCCCACTGGATTAAAGCGGACACCGTATCGCCTGTCTCTATATTGCCTTTATCGCTTCATCTTACATCAGTCATCAGGAGAGCTTTAGTTTGGCACTTTAGCCTGACATCCGCCGTTGCCTATAATGTGTTTTTGAGTAAAGTTGATCAAATACATGTATCAATTATGACAAACATGAATTTTAATGGACTGCATTTATAGAGCGCTTCTCTAACCAGTAGCCAATCTATGCGCTTTACCATATTGCCTAACATTTACCCATTCATGTACACATTCCTGCACTCATTCACACACCGACAGCGGTATTAACCATGCAAGCCCAGTCAGCTCGTCAGGAGCAGTTAGGGTTAGGTGCCTTGCTCATGGACACCTTGACACACAGCTAGGAAGAGCCAGGGATCGAACTAGCAACCTTCCAGCCAACCTGCTCTACCTACTGAGCCACATGCCGCCCCATCAATGATGGATCGTAGCACTAAATATTTTGTGATGAATAGCTGCAACACACGTTTAGTTAAGTGGAATATATGTTGGTCCTGTGCAGTTCTCTGCAAGGATTTGGCAGAGAATGTTTCTGATGTCAACATTGTCTGAACTGGATAGCCAGGATCTGTGGCTGCACTGATTTGGCGACAGTTAAGAGAGTAACACATATAATCCTACAAAGGGAAGCAGAATAACCCAACTCACAAGCCCATGATACTCACTCAATTCTATATGCTTCATTCTTGAGTCGTATCCGCATTGCCGGATAACATTTGCCTGGTTCAAGCACAGTTCCATGTATTTTTCCGCCACTCCATAATGTTTTGTGCAAGTGCAGAACCTCTCCCATAAAACATTGTGAGGGGGGGTCCACTCGCAATGGCTTTGATCACCACAGTACTACACGATGGATAGTACAATACACACAAACACATGAAACGCACACAACACACACCTCACACACCTCACACACCAATGCCCACATGCATACACAAGCACGCATAAACAAACACACACACACACACACACGAGATAACCTGATCTCCAGCAGACTTGGTAGGGAGAAGGAGTTGGTGTGTGGTTACTAATGGGGTCCTGGCGTTGTTAGTTCCAGACAGCGTGGTCCTGCAGGTGCTGAGCCAGAGACTGAGCGCCCTGGACTGCACCACCCGAGGCTGGGTGCTCCACGGCTTCCCCAGGGAGCCGGAGCAAGCCAGGCGCCTGCAGGAGTCCACCAACAAACCAAGCAGGTACAGCACCACGTGGACCCGAGGGCCCTCTCTGGTCAGCCTCACGTACCTGGGCTGACCGAGGTCCGACGCCGTCAGCGATCCAGCCCAGAGAACATCCCTGGGCCTCGCACGCATACCGCACATACACATGGAGGGGTGTTGGTTTGCATTAGATGACTCCCCCTCTTGGTTGAACATACGACCCTACATGCAACATGACAAAGTGGGGATTTACGGGACTTGGGCAAACCGATTGTTCCTCAAGATGCTGTTTTTGGGTAGGAATCAAACTAGGGTTAGGGTTGTATTTTAATAAGTATAAGATAGAAATAAATATAATTCATTATCGATTAGAACACCCCCCCCCCATTACTGATAACATTCAGCACGCCAATGTTCTCCAAAGTACTTTTTCCACCAACTTTTAATGAAAATAATTATTATTATCCCTTATATATTGTTATTTTGTACTTCACATTCACATTCTCCTCCCCTGGGTATTTTGTGTGTTCAAATAAATATTGAATGCCGTATGAATATGAAATGTGTCCACTCTAAAATCTTCTCTGTTTTTTTTAAAGACAAATATTCATTAAATATTCAGGACGCTTTTTCAAAATTAATTAGCCTGACACACACAGACACATGTGCACACATGGGCAGACATACCAAGCAGTGCATTAGTAGAGTATGGTTATTCCCTTGGGAATACTATCCCCAACCCTACCAGTGATATTTTCCTGCTCTCAATTCTAAGATACACATTGAATAGAACCCCAACCCTGTTAGAGAGAGCATGCGTGTGTGTTTTTTTGTGTGTGTGTTTGTTAGTGTGTTCTTTTGAAAGCACTCTAGGCTGACACAACAAAGATACATCATTGTCCAGACTTTCTGAAGTCATCATTATTTTATCTGATGGACAGACTGTGTGTGTGTGTGTGTGTGTGTGTGTGTGTGTGTGTGTGTGTGTGTGTGTGTGTGTGTGTGTGTGTGTGTGTGTGTGTGTGTGTGTGTGTGTGTGTGTGTGTGTGTGTGTTTACGCTATATTTCATCCAGAGTGTTCTTCCTGGAGATGACCGATGATGTTGCCATTGAGAGGCTAACTCTCAGGACCATCGATCCAATCAGTGGAGAGAGGTACACAACACACATCACCACACCCTTACACGGGTACCAACGCCTTCACCATGCCCTGTACCCAAACGTTACAAACACCTTCTTACCCATCCATTAACGAACCCTACATCGTAATTGTACACAGTTTGAGATAAAAAAAACAACTCCTGCAAGATGAAACTGAAGGTTAACTGCAATGATCTCAAGCATGTATTGAGTCAATGTGTCAGTATTTGTTGTATTCAATTCTTATTGTATTTGCTTATATAGTGTGTACTGTCTGTATGTGGTTAACCGTGTGCCCTCTGCTGTGAAAATGAAAATTACACTTTAAGGGCAATGAATCTTTTTCTAACTATCTATCTAACTTTTCTCAAAAAAAAGAAATAAGCAAAACTCTACAGAAGTCTGTGCCTAAATGTATTCTCATTATGTATTCTGGAAGACCGTTCACTTCGATTTTGGATGAAGTGATATAATAAGGTGTTTATGTGAAGGCACCACGGCTTGGAGCATCCAGCGCCAAACCGAGAGGTCGAGGCTAGGCTGCAGACCCATCCAGACGACACACCAGCCAGAGTCCAAGAAAAACTCACACAATACTGGATGCATGCTGCTAGGCTAAAGGTAACACACACACACGCACACACACACACACACACACACACACCACACACACACACACACACACACACACACACACACACACACACACACACACACACACACACACACACACACACACACACACACACACACACACTTGAGACCTGGAATTCTGTAGTGATGTGGCTGATACTGTGGGTTTGTGTGTGTGTGTGTGTGCGTGTGCGTGTGCGTGTGCGTGTGTGTGTGTGTGTGTGTGTGTGTCCAGGCTTTATTTCCAGATGGAGTCCATGTGAACGCTGACCAGGACCCCCACACTGTGTTTGAGTGTGTGGAGAGCAGAGTGTTTAAGCGACCCGACATCAGACCCAACCAGTAGAGAGCAGAGTGTTTAAGCGACCCGACATCAGACCGAACCAGTAGAGAGCAGAGTATTTAAGTGGCCGACATCGGACCGAACCAGTAGAAAGCAGAACGCGACAGACGTCTTTTCCTCTCCAAATATAAATCAAATAGAATGGAATACAAATTAGAAATCAAATTAGAAACAGCACTGGAAGAGAGGACAAAACACTACATATTTACAAATCTCATGAATAAACTGTTGCCTGACTGCATTGATGGAATCAAATAAAAAAAGGGTATATTGACATATTGGATATATTATTTACAAATCCCCAAAACTGGGAGAAAAGTTTTACAAACGAATATTGAAGTTTCATCACAAAGACCTTCATGATAGCGTAAATGTTAAAAACATAGACAACATCTCTCAGGTATAGGCTGGCTGGATGAAGGCCTGTACCAACCTGTGCTCCTCCCAAATGACCAAGCAACGTCGCACTCTCATCCAGGTCTGGCCCAACAGCAGGGAGGGACTCGCACCGGAGTCCCAATGGGGCGGCATGTGGCTCAGGAGGTAGAGCGGGTTGGCTGGTTAACGGAAGGTTGGTAGTTCAATCCCCGGCTCTTCCTAGCGGAGTGTCAAGGTGTCCCTGAGCGAGACGCCTCCCTCTAACTGCTCCCAACAAACAGGCCTTGTGTGGTGGACATCAACATCGGTGTGTGAATGTGTGCATGAATGGGTGAATGTTAGGCGATATTGTAAAGCGCTTCGAGTGGCCACTAGTTAGAATCGCGCTGTATAAATGCAGTCTGTTTACCATAATGGCCGCGGTGTCATTTCGGAGGTTCAAAGTTCAAAAATCCCCCGTGGCACTATGAGGTCCCAGGGGGGGCATGTTAAGTCCTTCCTGCAAAGTGTGACCTCGAGGGTCCAGGCATGGGCCCTCCTGAGCAACTGCCTATTAAAGAAGTCATTCAACTGGTCCTCTCCCACCCCATTGATCTCACTGGCCACTTTTACCAGTCTACCTAAGCGATTTTGATTAAAAGTCTAGTTTCCAAACCAGGCCATCATACAAAATGTCAGTAGGCCTACTTATTCAATAAAAGCCTTTTAAAAAAAGAGAGACATCATAACCGTATTGACACTAAATCCTCTCATTGTGCGTAAGAAATGTAACTGCTGCTGCACCTGCTTGCAAATGGTGTCAGTGATTCTGCTTGGCTGTCCATCATGTGATCGTCAACTGTCGGAATCCATTCGGCTCCTGTCCCGCACGCATGTGTTAGCAGGAGGGCTGAAAATAGACCTGTCAATCAAGTGCCATCCCCCAGGATGGCAGTAGTACAATCAGGACTTTGATCTTAACACGCCAAAGATTTAATTATAGTCATTTACCAAAATTGTCGCTTTAAAGGTGAAAAGCATTAAAATTAAAAGTAAAACAAGACTGATTGACAAGACTATAAAAAAACTGTTTAACCGTCGCTGTGGCTCTGCTCATGTCGCCGCAGACAAAGCCTCTTTCACAGGAACACACCGTCGTTCCAGCCCAGGGTAAACGTCTCACAATAGTGGATGCATTTCCACCTGGTTGACAGATTCCAAACGTGTCCTGTCGCTCATCATGTGTCGAACACAGGTATGCAGCTTTCCTTCTGTGAAACGCAAACCAATGCACTCATTTCACTCATTTCGCTTCACTTCCCCACACACCTCGTCAAAACTGAAGTCCCATCATTCAGCCATGTCCGAAGGTAGATTTTACAGAAAAAAAAAAAAACGATTAAAAATGCTACAGACACAGTGACACCATAAGGCCAATATATGTATAGCTGATTATACATCACACTGGGTATAGTTGTTTCAGGAGAATATTGTTACTCTGATTTAGGCCCCATAGACGATTGCAACTCGTGAACGCTTGAAAACGTTGCGCTCAATAAACGCAGTTTTGCGCATACCACTCAGCAGCGGGGCTCGTTCCGAGCCGAGAGGCGTGGCTTGTGTGACGCAGCAGGAAGACTTCCATGCGTGTTTTGGGGTTTTAAATTCCATAGTTTTCAATTGAAAAGTAATGTCCAGTGTCGTCATCTTGACACGGTTATGTAAGTCGAGTTTGTATTAGTCTGTACATTAATAATGATGCAATTGCTCGGCCATTCAAAGCATAACGCCTGCTCCTAGAAGGCTAAAAACAACGGACTGCTACATATCCACACGTGGGTTTGGACCGAAGAACACACCGAGGTAGAAAATCTGATATGATCTTTTTCTTATTTTCTTAAAAGCCGCCAAACACCAATTGATGGTTCAGCAGACATAATAAGACGATATTACGTATGTTCCATGTTATGTTGATTTGCAGTATTTTTTTTGTATGTTTGTGTGCCGCATTACCCTAGCCATTTAGCTATTAGAGTTCAGTTTGACTCATTCCTTATGTTAAATTGGCAGGACATTATTGTAGTCAGACGGTGTTTGGCCGCTGTTTACATCCTCTACCACAACCTACCTTTTACAAACCATCCAATAAGATGTCTGACCACTAACTGTCCCGCACACTACTGTACTTCTCTTCGTCACTTCAGATCAAGGTGTCTGCCAAGTCTTCTCACTCATAACAACAATAACAGAAGAAGCAATGTCTTCTGACAACCAGCTGTCCCTTAACATCCACTCCGAGACCTTCCCCAACGTCGCCCCCAGGAGGAAGCCTCTCTCCGGCCAGGAGAAATGGCTGTTGGTAGGTTGCAGAGGTGTTCACAACTGATAAAGGGCAAATCCAATGCAAGTAAAGTCTGAAGTTTCTGAGCTAGTGGCCAAGTCACTATTCAAGTGTCCAATTCATTGTACACTTCCAGAGATTGCCCCTCCGTCTCTGGTAGTAAGTGCCTTCTAACAACATCAGTTCAATGGTTTGGCTCATTTGCTAAGACCAGAGGTTCAACTTGTGGATTTGTTTGTTTGTGTGAACAATTGCAGGAAACAACCTAGACAGGGCAGTTTGCATGTGTTTACTTGTGTTGGACAAGCCAAGATACAGCTATGGGAGCTGCTCAACACTTGTTTGGAGTCAAATGGATGTCAATGGTTTGCAGACTGCCCAGTTTCAGAACACACCAACACCGCAGGAGGCTATGAGTTGGAACAAAATACCCGGCTGATTAACATCCAGACCAAGAGGTCTAGATGTAACATCTAGACGTCAACACTTAATCTGGAGTCTCAACAAACCACCGGCCAATTCCTTTAACACAAGTAGCAGTTTGGAAAAGATCACAAGATGGTCACATCAATGTAATATTTATTCAATACTTAAAATAAGGTGTTTGTTGTGTCTGTACCTTCTCAGAAAAAACAGAAGGCAGGGAAGAGGAAGGCCGGACCGGAGATGAGGTCGATGCCATCCTTCAAACAGAGGAAGATGGACGGGGAAGAGGCGCCCATCATCTCAAAGGTTAGAGTTGGCACCACACTGGATCATCATAACCATAAAAGACTGCAGCGCTAAATCAGAAGCCTATCACACTGAATCACAAGCATATCAAACTATAAATAGGGCTGGGCGATAAACACGATAATAAGTGTGTTAATGCAAATCCGATTTAGCGGCACTCATTACTAACCTTGTTGTCAGATGGCAGCTAGCAACTAGAAGAGCCGATCACGGGACTTAAACTATTGTGAATAAGAAGAACTATTGCACGATAAAGCAGTTACAGTCCATTGCAATGTATATTAACGGGGGGACACATGTATATTATGAACAGAAGTTGATAACAATGTCTACAATACTGGTAAGAAACAATGTTTGTCAATGTATTGCCGCATATCATTAAATAGTCCCACCACATTTGCGGCCACAGGACCGCATGTGCTATGTGTGTTAAGTTTTCTTTGCCGAAATTGACATAAGTAGGACTCAGTAGGCCTATTTCTGAAGTTGTAGAAGAAAGGCCATTCCATGTGTGAATTAGGCCATATTATTTGGCCATAAACTGAGCTATTTGTAGTTTGAAATGAATGTGGTCATGCATCTGTCCAACGCAGACTGCAAACGTGCTGTCAAAATATGAACTCATCAGGTTCAAATGTGGTCGTGGCTCTTAAAGGGAATCGGAGATGGCACTCTCATTGGTTTATTGCATGTTACGCCCAAAACACGCCTACGGTTGTTCAGACCAACCCATTTGATTTGAAAAATCTTTTAATAAATCCCAATCAATATTGAATGAAAAGTATATGCTACTGTTGGTTAACAGTTGCTGGAGCTGGAGAACAGCTGAGGTTGTCGAACTGAATGACATCAAGCATCCTTCTAATCTTTGTTTTGATTGCCATGGTCTGTGATTTGAGCATATTGGTAAATGCTTGACCTTCGAGGTTCCCTGGATTGTTTCAATCCGTGGTTTTGTGTTAATGCTAGGAAAAAGGTTGGACACTCTGTATTTTAACTTGATCTCCAATAAAAGTAAACATGAATGTGCATAAAGCAAGAATATTTTGTCCACTGTTGATATGAGTATTAAAAACTTGCAATATGCAGTTTACGGTGCATAAATATTTTTTGGGATAAACTGATAAATATGGAAAACATGTAATTCATCATGACAAAATTTTTTATTCGCTTCACAGACCTAACTAACACCACCCTGTCACACTGAAACAATCACAAACCTTCTCACGGTACATCACCAAAAGCATATCAATAGCACTACAGTATATTACTCTACTTCCCAACCATATCACCTAACATCACACTATATGAGACAATCACACTATAGCACTATATCACAACCACATTACACAATATCACAACATATCATACTATAGGACAAGATTACAAACCAATCAATACCATATCCCAGTATCACGAACATCACACTGTCTCAACCATATTACACAATCACAGCCATGGCACATTGTGTGACAACCATATAATGACACCATCACAGCTATGTCACACTATCACATTCATGTTACACTATATCACAGCCATGTCACACTATCACATTCATATGACACTGTGTCACAGCCATATCACACTGTCAGAATTATACTATATCGCAGCCATGTCACACTGTCAGAACCATAATATTATACTATATCACAGCCATGTCACTTTCAGTGTGGTCTGTTCCACCTCACGTCACCTGGTCCAGAGTGACAGGTTAATACAACCAAAACAGGGCCACCAGACTAGTGTAACATGACTTGTGTGTCCCAAACAGGATCAGGCCCCGCCCTCCAAAACCACACCCACCGTGACCACACCCCAAGAGGCCCCGCCCACAAAGACCAAGAAGAAGAAGAAGAAACGGGAAGGTGGAGGACAAGGGAGGGGGGAGCAGAAAGACCAGGATGCAGGGGAGAAGACGGGACACGGAGGCTTCATCAAGACGTCCTCCTTGTTCAACCACAACCCCGACATCCCAGACCTCGAAAAGTGTGTGTGTGTGTGTGAGAGGAGAGACATCTTATCTGTCTGTGTGTATGGAGACATCTTGTGTTTGTGTGTGTGTGTGGGGGAAACACCTTATGTTCGGTTCTCATTCCAGACCGGTTGTTTCCGAGGTGAAGGAGAAGGTTTTCACCACTGACTCTTTCAGCAACCTTGGCCTCCACCCCCACCTGGTGAGACACACCCCCGCACACACGCCTTGCTTATATAAAGACACGCATGTCGTGTATGTTCTGAATGCTGATTGGACTCTTTTTCTAGGTGGCGACGCTGGAAAAGGTTCTGGGCGTTTCCACCATGACCAGGTGAGGGATCATCCCTGTCTCTGCGTATCCCTCCCACTTAGTGTCTATACATATATTTAGTGTTGGTTTGTTAAAGTTGTTCTCTGTAGAGAATAAAGTTCAGAAGGCTAATTCGCGTAACCAAGTGTTTGTGTGTTTGTAGTGTTCAGAAACAGACTATCCCCGCGCTGATGTCGGGAAGGGACGCTGTGGTCCGCTCTCAGACTGGATCTGGTGAGACGTGTACACATACAAACCCTCACATGTCCCGGCCACACTCACCTGCATAGTTCTTAGTTGGCTCTCCAACCGGTCTGTCTCTCTGTCTCTGTAGCTTAAGATGTTCTGTGCCCTTCAGTCTCTCTTGGACTCTCTCTCTCTCTGCCTGTGTGTAACTCTGCTGTCTCTCTACCTGTCCCTCAAGGTAAAACCCTGTCTTATGGCATCCCCATCGTCCAGTCTCTCCAGGCGGTTCTGCCCAAGATTAAGAGGGCCGATGGGCCACTGGCGCTGATCCTGGTTCCCACAAGAGAGGTCCGTCTTGTCTATCTTTGTGCCACATAGGACCGTTTCCCACAGCAATTAGGCTTTCCCAGTCCTTCTAAAAAGGTCTGCCTGATAAAAAAAAATCACAATTAACAATAAACTATTCCTCAGTTGGCGCAACAGAGTTTCCAGATCTTCCAGAAACTCGTTAAGGTAAAGACATCATCAATCTTTTTTCCTGTTCTCTTTGCAAGATGAAATCCTGGCAGTTTTCATACCGTTTAGGAGTGATGGATGGATTTAAATACTCAGCTGGGATCTCTCTCTCTCCCTCTAGCCGTTTACCTGGATTGTCCCCGGGGTTCTGATGGGTGGAGAGAAGAGGAAAGCAGAGAAGGCTCGGTAAATCCATCCTCCTCCTGCTCTACTTTCTTCCTGAACCATAAATCTTTCTGCGGACTTACATCACTGTTTGTCCCTCTCTGTCGTCCATGCTCCTTCTCTCTCCCTCTCTCCGTCTCCCCTTTCACGTCCTCTCTGAAAGGCTCCGGAAGGGGATTAACATCCTGGTGTCGACCCCGGGCCGCCTGGTGGACCACATTAACCACACCCTGAACATGGTGTTCAGCTCCGTGCAATGGCTGGTCCTGGACGAGGCTGACAGGTACTGACACCTAGCCTCAGGTTTGCTGCTTTACGTTTGTGTATCGTCATTTAGAATTGTGTTTAATTACTTGTGTTGTGTGTGTGTGTGTGTGTGTTTAGGACCCTTGACATGGGTTTTGAGAAGGATCTGACTGTGATCCTGAATTCTTTGAACTCCACCGGACCTTCGAGACAAAATGTTTTGCTTTCTGCTACGCTATCGAAAGGTAAAGGACACACACACACACACACACACACACACACACACACACACACACACACACACACACACACACACACACACACACACACACACACACACACACACACACACACACACACACACACACACACACACACACACACACACACTTTCTAGACCTCGTCCCCCTATTAGCTCCTCTGGGCGATAAGGGAGGTTTGTTGTTTCTCTTTACTTCACCAATATAGTACCTGTCACACTCACACACACAAAGTACAGTCACGCTCACACAAGGTTTGGCGTTTTGCAGACCTTGCTCGGCTCGCTGATGTATGTCTCAAAGACCCGGTCATCATCCAGGTCTCAGACCCCAACGCCTCTGAGGTAACCCCCTCCACCGGCAGCTCAACCCAACCCGGCAGCCAATCAGAGAGCTTCTCTGTGCCAGAGGCCTTGAAGCAGCATATGGTGCTGGTTCCCAGTAAGCTACGACTGGTTTGTTTGGCCTCCTTCATCATGGACAAGTGTAAGGTGAGGGAGCCTCTCCTTGTTTCGTACAGATGTGTAGTTTCATAGAACATAGCTACAACTATTTATAACAAAAAGAAAGAAATATAAACATGGAAATGTCATCGTTGTCCATTCCTGAATACCAAGGTGATGGTATTCAGGTCGATGTACGTAACAGGTACCAAGTGAACCCGTCGTTGATCCAAGCGTGTGTCTCTGTAGTTCTCCGAGGGGAACAAGATGATCGTCTTCATGGCGAGCTGTGAAGCCGTGGAGTTCCTCCTCAGCCTCTTCAAAACCGTCCTCTGTGGGTCCTCAGCCAAACACAAGCCTCTGAACTTCCTGCGACTCCATGGAAATATGAAACAAGAGGTAAGTGACTCTGAATCCCATTGTGAGGAAACCTAATCAGAAGGGTTGTCTGCTTTTCCTTTTATAAAGAAATATGCTGAGAAATCCGGGAATTGGCCATTGCCTCTCTTACCGAGGTTCAGTTTTTTAATTTTATATTCATCTCGTACGTCCAGAAGTGGAGTTCACCGCATCAGTATTTGTTTACTGTTCGTGGCTTCCATTACCTGGCAGGGATACAGTGGCCTAGCTCGGGTTCATGTGAGGGGAATCAAGCTAGGCTACTGAAACTCGACAAGTCAATAGCGGCTAAGGGAAAACAAATTCAAACCCAGCAAACTCTACTTCTGGACTCGTCTGAATCTTTGTAAAGCAGGCAATTTACAGATTTCTCAGCCTACCCTTTTTTAATGTTTGGTTCATTTGATTACTTATTTATTACAAAACGTATTGATGATCTAGAATCTGAGTTCTATCGGTTGGTGCATTTTGGGGGGAGCATCTCTCTGTTGGACTTACTCGTTTTGTAATGTGCTACAGGAGCGGACAGAGGTGTATGAGGAGTTTTCCGTCTCAAAGTCCGGAGTCCTTCTCTGTACGGTCAGTTAGGACTCATTTCATCATCCTTGTTATTATTTTTACACTCACTAAGCATTGTCAAGTAATGCAAATAGTCTAATTGTGTGTGTGTGTGTGTGTGTGTGTGTGTGTGTGTGTGTGTGTGTGTGTGTGTGTGTGTGTGTGTGTGTGTGTGTGTGTGTGTGTGTGTGTGTGTGTGTGTGTAGGACGTTGCTGCTCGAGGGTTGGACCTTCCGCAGGTCACCTGGATTGTGCAGGTAACGGCTGGTTCTTGAACCACCCGCAGTCTGAGAACACAGCATATCTAGTGACCTGTCCTACCTAGTGCTAGAGCTCAACCCTATAACCAAACATTCCCCCTCTACACCCAGTTCATAGACTGAATATAAATCACAATATGGATGCGTTATTTGCCAAAAAATTCAGCAACTTATTTTTAATTTTAGGATTTCCAAAAGGTACCATCTCATGAGACGCGTGGGCGATGGCATTAGTTTACATTCAACGTAGTAAGGAGAAAACCTTTTGGTATGTTTTCAGTACAACCCGCCCATCTCGGCCGCAGAGTACGTCCACCGGGTCGGCCGTACGGCTCGGATCGGGGCCGAAGGAAACAGCCTCCTCTTCCTCACGCCAGCGGAAACCGCCTACATCGACGAGCTAGCCAATCACAACATCAGGTCAGCCATGTGATTTCTACCCTGTCCTGGGACCCATAGCAACTCGACTCAACCTAGTTACCTGGCCAGAGTTTTTTTACCTATGATATTTCACCGCCCATCCGTCCTGTCCTGCTGTATAATTGAGCTGGTTTGTGATGGTTTCAGCCTGTCTGAGATGAAGCTGTACGACATCCTGTCCACGCTGATGCAGGACGACGCCTACAAAGGTCGGGGGAAGTACCACAGCAAGGTGAGCGCGGGCACACACACACACACACACACACACACACACACACACACACACACACACACACACACACACACACACACACACACACACACACACACACACACACACACACACACACACACACACACACACAGTGTTGGGAAATGTATCTTTCTTCATGAATATGTTTCAAAGTTCCGTTCACAAATTTTAAAATAGTAGTTCAGTTCATAGTTCATAATTGTGAACTAAGTTCACGGTTCCAAAAATGAACTAGTTCATCTTTTTTTTTCCGATATGTTGCTGCAAGCTATTTTTTTTTAAATTTTTTGCCACAGCCCAAATAGAACCACAGACAGCAATTATTTTATCAGTTTTAGCACTGAAACTACGAGTCAGATTTCATCTTCATATCCAATTTTGAATCCTTTCCCAAACAGGGTTTACATTAGCATTAACGGGACAGCCTTTCCCCATTGTTGCTTTAACGCTTTGTTGCTGGCCATTCAGTCCACACTAGTAGCAGCTGCAGCTTTCACCCCTACACTATATTCTCAAAAACGTGAGGAAAAACTTGCTGCTTGAATGGTCTTTTAAGTAAAACAGAACAGTAGTCCTTAAGGTGCAATAATAATTTTCCATTTCAAATTCCATTTCAGTACATACTAAAAAGGAATACTGGAATCCTGGAAAAAATATACCAGGCAGGTTAAACAAACAAGTTAGATTGCACGTAACATGTTTGCATATTTAGTCTTCTTTTCCTCGACTCTCCAGCAATGGCCTCGGTGCTCAAGAGACAGGCGGGATTTCCGACTCTCCTTTTTACAGTAAACCACTTTGAACATTCAAATAACCCCCAGGGTTCAGTGTCCATCAGTCCCAACATTTAGAAACAGAATCGAAAAGTCCAAGCGGGAATTGGGTCAGTGGGGATTTTGGGAGAGACCGGAGAAGGGCCTTGTGTTTTGAGCCAAAGATATAAAGTGAATGATGGTCGGCGACTATCCCCAGTGACAAATGTCAGCGTAGGACACTAAAGCGCATGAAACTAAGAAATAATCACATTAACTGATTAAAGTACAATGATCATAGAAATTAAATTTATATTAATGACATGTCGGAGCGTTTGAAAAAAGTACCGCCACTCCGACCATGGACACAGAAATTGTCGGAGTAGTGGGACGTTTGAAAACAATGGAAGTGCCCCCACTCCGACAATGAGACGTCTATGTCGGAGTGGGGGTATTTCGTTCACAGACACCAGAATGAACGCGTTCACAGTTACGTTCATCAGGCAGTAATACGGTACGTTCAGTTCACGTTCGCCCAAAATATGAACGAGTTCAATGAACACGTTCGGGCACAACACTGCACACACAGACACAGGTGTCTCATCACTCCTTATGTTATAGCACAATTTAATATCTCAATCTCTCGCTCTCTCTGTATCTCTGTGTCGATCTCTCTCTCTTTGTATCTCTGTTTGTCCCTGTCTTTCTCTCTATATATCTCTGTCTCCATTTCTCTCTGTCTCTCTCTCTCTATCTCCGTCTGTCTCTATCCCTTGTCTATCTCCTCGGTGTCTCTCTCTCTGTCTCTCTCTCTATCCCTTGTCTTTCTCCTCGGTGTGTCTCTCTCTAACTCTGTCTCTATCTCTCTGTCTCTCTCTATCCCTTGTCTGTCTCCTCTGTGTCTCTCTCTCTCTATCTCTGTCTGTCTCTCTCTCTCTGTCTCTCTCTCTGTCTCTCTCTATCTCTTGTCTGTCTCCTCTGTGTGTGTCTCTCTCTCTCTCTCTCTCTCTCTCTCTCTCTCTCTCTCTCTTCTCTCTCTCTCTCTCTCTCTCTCTCTCTCTCTCTCTCTCTCTCTCTCTCTCTCTCTCTCTCTCTCTCTCTCTCTCTCTCCTCTCAGACGTCCTCTAGTGCCCTGCAGCAGGAGGTAAGAGAGAGGGCCACTGTTCTGCAGACTGAGTTTGAAAACGCTGTCCACGCCAACCAAGAGACGGTGCAGGGTGCCAAGAAAGGTACACACTCACAAATACACACCGTCACATGCCATGCACATTAACGAATCACACACACGCCTGTACAACATTCATATAAAGTGGGGAGTGTGACCAATAGTCTGTGGTGGTGATGATGATGGTAACGGTTCCTCCTCTTGTCGGTGCAGCCCTGCAGTCATTCCTGCGCTCCTACACGGCGTACCCCACCGCCCTCAAGCACATCTTCCACATCCGATCGCTGCACCTGGGCCATGCCGCCAAGAGCTTCGGCCTGCGGGACGCACCCCAGAGCCTCAGCTCCCACACGGGCCCCGGGGCCCGACGAGGCGGCGGCAGCAGCAAGCACAACAGGACTGCAGACAAGTAAGACCTGCCGCACACCGAAACGCAAAGAAGCACGAGGGTCTCCTATGGTAGCAACAGCCCAGCCGACAGGAGAGACCTCTTATCGACACTGGCTCTCTATTCTAGTAATACGGCACAGAATGTATCTCTACTTGACCTAAGTAGCCACCAGCATCAGGGGCACTTCCATTCTGCCTCTCTCTCTGTCTTGTTATATACATTATGAATGACGGTCAGACAAACGCAACCTATCTTTGTTGTGGCACTCGTGAGAGTGGGGGTTCTGAGGATGTATGTGGTTGGTTGGTTGGTTGGTTGGTTGGTTGGTTGGTTGGTTGGTTGGGAGGAGATGACTGGTAACCAGAAGAATCTAAAAATGGAACAGGAAAGGGTAATTTGCCGAGTTCAGTCACTCATTGGGCATTTGTTTCCAGAAATCAACAAACAGATCCTTATTAAGGGTTGGATATGTGTTGTTGTTGTTGTGATGTAACACGTGTGAGCTGTGTGTTGTGTAGCATGAGCATTAATCTTTCATGTCTACTGGTCCTTAAGTCAGAGCCTCCTTGGCGGCTGGTCCCTAAAGTGTGTGTGTGTGTGTGTGTGTGTGTGTGTGTGTGTGTGTGTGTGTGTGTGTGTGTGTGTGTGTGTGTGTGTGTGTGTGTGTGTGTGTGTGTGTGTGTGTGTGTGTGTGTGTGTGTGTGTGTGTGTGTGTGTGTGTTCGGTCAACAGCTGCTCACATTGGGCCTGTCTGGACTCGGTCAACTGACCGCACACACACACCTCTTCCTACGCACACACTTGTAATGAAGTCTCCATCGACTCCTTGGCCTGTGTGTGTGAATACAGCTTTTTGTCTGTACACATCTTTGACACCAAACAGTTTTAATGAAACCTTGGGGGGTTGTTGACTTACTTCACGCTAAGCTCTGTCTTCTAGCAAGCAAGACCATTGGCAAGTCAGGGCTTTAGACTGTGACCAAAATGGATGCATTTGCGGCCATTCATTTAAAAAATAATAATGATGTACTGTATTTATATATAAAAACAAATTATTCTGGAGGACGGACCAAAAAGAGTGTTTGTAAATGTTATACAAACCTAATTACTGTCTGGCTAAAAAAGACAACCTATTCAATCCAAACATTGTACCATTTTTTACTAGTAAGTAACTTTTCAAATGAATGTGCACACAGGCATGGTACATGGCAAAGGACATCTCAGTCCTGCGGCAAAATCAAAAAGGAGGGCCAATACATTTAAAAGCTAATGCCACCAGTAGAAATGTTAGTCTTGAGCGCTGCAAATATGTCTGTATGGGCATAAGGTTTCAATTTATAACTGTATTGATTATTGGCTGTTAGAATTTTCTGAGGATTACTGCAGGTGACAACTGTAAAGCTTGATTGTCATTCAGCCATGTCGGCTTTTATTTCTTCCTACATTACATCCCCTAATTTGGACCAATGGATCTTATTTTTTTTAAATATGGCATATACAAGGCAGCTGATTTTCTGATCATTGTAAATGACCAATTGTTAAAGAGCCCCTATTTTAACATCAGGGGCCCTATTTTAACGATCTGAAACACAAGTGAGAAGCGCCCAACGCAAGTAGCTTTGTGGGCGGTTCTATGGCGATGTTGCTATTATACCGGCGGATAAATGACAATTATAGATTTGGCAATTATACAATTACAGACAATTATACGATTTTGCCTGACGCAAATCTTAAAAGGGCTGCCCTAAAGTAGCCTAATAACCCGTAGGTGTGGTTTGGGCGTAACGCGCAATTAACCAATGAGAGTGCCATCTCCCATCCCCTTTAAGAGCCATGAGCGCATTTGAACCTGACGAGTTGATATTCTGATTATGACTGTTTTTGCAGTCTCCGATGAAACAGATGCATGACCACATGAATTTCAAACTTCAAATGGCTCAGTTGATGGCCAAATAATATGGCCTAATTAACACATGGAATAGCGTTTTCTTCAGAAATCCTGAGTCGTCATGTTAATTTCGGCAAAAAGAAAACTTAAGACATATATGATGTGTGGTCCTGTGGCCGCAACTGTGCGTCTATTTAATGATGTGCGGCAATACATTAACACACATCGTTTCTTACCAGTATTGTATAAATAATCGTTACCCCGTCAATATACATTGTAATGGACAGTATTATGCCTTGTGTTTAGTTTGCGTGTGCTTAAACGGATGGAGGCACACGGCGCACCCGCAATCATTCATTCTTTTTAACTCTCACTCGCAGTAAAACAATGTTTTCTCACGATCAAATACTCATCAATCCTAAATGTTATGGGCTTGTACACGATGTCTCTGTGTCAAAAAAAAAGTGTTTGCTATACAGTGTTTGCAGATGCATTGATTTAAGTACCACTTATTATTGCTGTATCAGCTGTTCTTTCCCAAATAATTTAACCAACGTTATCATTTACCCTAAAAAGAGGTTTTTGTTTTAGAAGGCTGGGATATAGCCTACTTTGCCTAAGTTTATTATTATTATTATTATTTTAAAGCATGGCATAGCCTACTACAGTGTTCATTCATGCAGCCCCTATGGAAAAAATAAATCCACAATCCACATCATCATAAAATTTCAATTAGGAAAACCGTTTGCATGTTTGTGCTGTGTATAGCCTACTGGTGTGTAAGCTTATGTTGCAGTTCCGGCCTGCCATGGTACGTCAAAATAGCAACACCAATTGCGCTATCCGCTAGTGCACTTAGGATCAGGTATTTGTCGGTCAGTTGCGCAACTGCTTTATCGATCCGTAAGATAGCACCATGCATCATTTGCACTGGAACACGCCTCTGCTTTTCACCGAAACGCCTCTCAGGGCGCAAGTTTAGTGGTGCAGGTTTGCTGCGGGGGGAAATCGGCATTGCGCCTGTTGCAAAATAGCAAAGATACATGCGTCAGTATAGAAAGTCAATTCCCCTGGATGCAAGATAGGGCTCCGGATGTGAGTGTAACAAGCAGTCTAGCCTTCTACCAGCCTTCCCAGTGGACTGTAGCTACTGGTAGGCTTATCCATCCATCAAACTTCTAATTGGACACTCTCGCATGTGATATCGACAAGTCACAGGGCACATTTGTAAACGCCTTGTAACGGCTAATCACAGTCACACCTGGTGGTAGTACAGGGTTGTTGTTTTTTTTGAAGTACAAACCTAGATTCCAAAATGTTGGGACACAACACAAATAAAATCTAAACGAAAAGCATTGAATTATTTTCCAGCTTCAAAACAGTGAATGAGGTGAATTCTTCTCCTATACCGATGCTGGCCTTACTTGCCAAATTGGGTATGTGTCTGCATTGCTCCAATATTTTTTTCCCAATATGGAATACAATTCAGCCAGGTTTTAGTATCCATTTATTCATATTTTACCAAGCTTGGAAATGCATAAACAAATTTTCAGCTTTAGAAGTAAAGACTTAAAAAAAACCTGCCTGGTATATATCAGCTCTGTAGTTGGTATATATAGGCCAATGTGAAGATGTCAATTCTGGGTGCCGGTGCTGATAAAGAGGTACCGGTGCTACCCTTAACAGTTGAGATAAATGGCATCGTTAGGAGCTAACTGTTGCTGGCCCCCGGGCCACTGCTTCTGACACTGGGCAACCTGTTGCTGCTGCAGATCAATACGGTTATGAAGATCCACCCCCCTCAGGGAGCCCTCCACATGGCCCGGGGCCTGCCTGGGTCTGTGCTTATTGATTAAGGAGTTGATGCTACATGACGGCCTGCTGGGAAGGGAACACACACGCACACGTATATACACACATACACACGGTGAAGGTTCTTGCTTGTAGAGGCGCAGCACCTTAACATTTTAGGAAAAGATTATGAAAAATGTCCAACGCATCAATACCGGCATTTTAAATATCCTAATATGTCATTTCCGCAATATTTAGTAATAACAGACGAAAAAAGGTACAGTAAATCAGTTCTAATGCAACTTATAAATGGTATTATATAGTGACCTCAAGTTCTATTCGTCTATTTTTACTTTTCTTGGTTTACTCTCGAAAAGTAGGTTTAGAGAAGCATACACACATGAACTACTAGTGATGTTGTCCACTGATAGTGATGTGTGTTTTAGATCAATTGTTTCCCTCTCCTCCTCTTGTCTCTTAATCCCTCTCTCTCTCTCCTCCTCATGCAGAGCGGAGATGAAGTTGAAGATGAAGAGGAGAGAAGCGTCTCTGCTGACCTCTGAGTTCTCCTCAGGGTTGGACGGGATCGACCTTCAGAACACGGAGAAGAAACCCAAAGACAGCGTTCCGTCAGGTCGGGGGAGAGGGGGAGGGGCGGGAGGAAGAGGTCGAGGGGGAGGAGGAAGGAACTTTAGGAAAGGGAGCAGGGAGGGCCAGTGAAAGGTAGAGGAGTGGGAGTGACCAGCTGGTCCGTTGGACCTTGTGGGCAGTCTTTAAACCGAAAGACGGATTATATTTCAGGAATTGTAAAATATGACATTTGTTGAAAAAAATAAACTTTTTACCTGATGTGATGGATACTTCCTGTTGCATTTTAAAACGTTTATAGGCCTATATAATACTACATTTGAACTGAATTGCCTCATTCTCGACTAGATGATTAGCAGAATATGACTACTACCAACATGGGTGCCAATCAGGGGGTGAAGGACATGTCTAATATAAATTATTTTCTAAACCCTCTATAATTTAAAATTTATATTTCATAGAAGTTGACTCCGCTTTTGAAATGATTGACATAAAAACGCGACCAATCTTGGAGGTTTTGTTTATGTACCCTTAAGTATCCCGCTCAGTGGTCTGAACCGTTGCATATATGATTGCCACGTTATGCTTATGCGTCTTCTAAGCCTATTTTCAGAGAATGAATTTGGCTGCATTTGTGGATGTGTGGCTCTGTCAAATATGTATAGTGAAGGCCTTAAAGTGATTCATTGATATTTTAAGCTATTACTAATGGCTGTGACTCTGTTAAAGCAGATCATTTGATATACGTTGGTGATTTTATTGATGTCCCCTCCAGAAAATACCCCCCCCCCCGCCTAATGTGTAATGAGAGTTGTCAAGCCGTACCCTTGACAAAAAAAAAATACATGGTTTGAGATGATCTACCTCTTGTTTGTGTTAGTTGTATGGGGGACGATCTGATTGATTATTGACACACCAAAAGAGAGGGAATGTTTTTGTATCCCATGTTCTCTTTTTCCTTTCAAGGTCAGTATCCCATGAGATACAGCAGGCTATGATCCGTAGTGCGGTCATGTGGTCCATCCCATCTTAGTGGTTTGTCCAGTCAGTTCAGTGACCGTTCCTCCCCCACCAGCACTTAAAGCGATGGTGTGGATTAATTACCCCTTTTAACTGCATCAATATTATATTAACTAATATTTAATAATTAATCAGATAATTGCTCGCCAAATCTATAATTGACAAATAAAACGCCACAGCCTTCGGGAGATTTATCTTGACTCATGCACGTTAACAGTTACATTTTGTTACAAATTGTAAATCCTAAATCTTATTAATTTTTCCGAAACTACTGGGTTCACGACGGCATTACGGCTTTAGGTCTATTTGAATAGGATTTTCTTTATCTTGACTGATGCATGTTAACGTTACGTGTTTTCTTTTTAGATCCAAACCAAATATGCTAGTTATAATTCGTTTTACCGAATTATATTTAAGTTATTTTGTTTACTTTTTTGATGTTGAAGAATGAAACATGCATTACAAATCCATCCAGACATTTATTTACATTTCGAATGTCATTCTTAGTTTCCAAATGTGAGTTTCAGCAGACAGATCTCTCTGAACTCACTAAACAATACAGTGTTAAATCCATCGTCATTGTCTAAATGTATTAGTTAGAAATCAAGACTTTTTGGGGGGCGAACTGCCCTCAATAGGTCAAACCAAATGGCCTGTGAAATTGCCTCATTGTTCTCGCGATACTACGTGTCATGAATGACAGACGAAGTGTTCCTTGGATGCCTGCCGCTCGCCTAACGTGGTCCAGTCCGGGGACACCGCGCGGGAGAGCTCGAGCGCATCCCTCCTCTCTCTGCGTGTAACATCACGTGATGCCAGAGGGGTCGGTGCTGGACGCCGGGTGGAGGTGGAACTGAGGTCCCTCCCTCGTACAGATACAAAACGCCCGCCGCCGGGTCCATGCTTGACATACCGGCGGAGTGCTGGTAGAAATAAGGCCGGGTAGGGACGATCCTCTGCAGGACAGAGTAGCTCCGGTCGTCCGCCAGCGTCTCCGGGCCACACGCCACACCCTGCCGCTTCCACTTGGTTCTGGTGGGGTGAGAAAAGCCGCGATGAACATGAAGAAAAAAGTGATTTGTTGAATCGTGGCAGTAGCTAACAGTTGGGGTTGGCCAAACGCCCAAACCCATTTGAGAAGCGGTTTTAAATTGGATTCATAAGATCGCAATCGCATAGACATGAATAAACGTTTTTAATTTATATAAATATTGAACAATCAATAAATAAAAGGTGCCATTAAATGTTAAGACACTTTATTTTAAGATGCCGACCCTGTAGGCGTTAAAAGCTCCCTGGCATGTCTGTGACGGGGAGGGGGTCCTGTCCTGTCCTGTCACTGGATAGACACCAGTCGCAGCTGACCAGACTGAATTATTCAGCGTCATAGCCAATTGTGTAATTACAGCTCGCAAGTTGAATTATTAATTCGGCATGCTATTTTATAAGATGCATTATTCATGCTGTGCTTATACGTCTGGCGCCTCATTTTTGCATTGACGGTCAGAGACAGACAAATCCAAGCAGCAGTTGTAGAGACACACACACACACACACACACACACACACAGCACACGCACACACACGCACACACACACACAGATGAGACACACACACACACACACACACACACGCACACACACGCGCGCGCACACACGCACTACACACACACAGATGATGATAATGAAGTTGTGTGTTACCTCCTATTCTGGTACCAGGTCTTGACCTGCGTGTCGCTGAGCTTCAGAGAGGCCGCGAGCTCCATCCGATCCTGCACGCTTAGGTACCTGTGACTTTCAAAGCTGTGCTCGAGCTGCGAGAGCTGGTGGTCCGTGAAGGCCGTGCGCGCCTTCCGGGGCCTGCGGAACCTCGCGAGGCACAGCACTGGACTGCGGGCCAGCTCACCTATATGGTTCAAGGAAGGAAATGTGGAGATTAAGTTTATTTGCCTATTTGTGGTTGTTATGAGTGGTTTGAATGTCCAGACATGATTAATATAGGTATGTTTAGGCGCGAGTGCCCTAGGCTGGCCGTGACGCTCATCCATTATTGAGCGCGGGTTGTGATTAGGGAGCGTCTCGCGGGCCACACCGCTCTAATCCCCGAGTCCTGGGAGAGAGCACGAAGCCGTTTGAAGTGTCTCATCTGTCATCCGTCAGATTTTCCAGATATATCAAACAAATTAAGTATGCGTGTGTTTTGGTGGGGGATCTGGTTGGGTATCTTTACACGTCCCTTTGGGGCAATGAGACTCTTCTTAATAGTCGCAGGCCGGTTTCATCCTCCCGACCCGAGGCCTCAGCGTTAAACATTAAAGCATCAACACTAATCGACACAAATACATAATGTAGACCACAATAGCCTTGGCCATATACATTTTTAAATAATAGAAAGTATTCATATTTAGGTGAGTGCTGCATGCAGCGCTCAACTTGTTCTTCTTAAGTTTGATTCTTTCTTTCTTTATTATTCTCTACAAACTTTGGGACCCATCTCATTCCTCAATTTCCCCCTAGACTCCATTCCAATTTCAGATTTTAATATTTAATACATTTTAAGATATTCTACTTTTAAAATAGGCCTACTAGGCCTATATTTTTTTTACAATGGAAGTCAATGGGAGGACGGCAGAGTCGTCCGCCCATTCTCTGACACTAACTAGCCTACTTCAGACTTCGTAACTTGGTCAATATTTTATTGTTTACCTTCGTTTAAAGGTTTAACAAATCAACACACACAGTGTTGCCAGTTTAAGCAGTTTTTCCTCGATCAATTGGACTACGCTTTACGACGTTCAGGCAGCGTTGCCACTCAGATTAAGTGATTTTCCCGCCCAATTGGACAATTTTTAATCGCGTTAGGCTGGATAAATTATAGCCTATAAGACCAGTACATACAATTTTGGCTATTTCAGATTCTTCAGTTCAATTCCTTTTACATTTCTGCATTTTTTTGTGCTTCTCATTCAGCTGTCAATTTATTTGTTTCCAACCATCTACATTTTTACATTTTTAAATGGTGTGCATATCTAGGTCCTACATTGTTTAGGCCTTCTCCATTTAGACTTTTGAACTGAAATCCCTTCGCTTGATTTAAGCCATTTAACGTTTCCTTATGTCCTAATTGATGTGGCTTTATTAAAAAATATTTTCAACCTGCACTTTGTAGGCCTACACCCTTTCTGCAGAAAATGCATTTTCTAGTTTGTATTATTATTCGGAATTAGTCATTATCTCAGCATTATTGTCATTCTTCTATTATTTCCATTTCAATATATATATATATTTATTGTTAGAAACTGTTAGCCTAATATAGGCCTATCTCATTATAATCATTTGTATGATCTTCAGCATCATTCATCAGTTAGGCTACTTAATAGATGTCTTCTTTTGTTGTTTCTTTACAAATGTGTCAATAAACGTGTAACTGATTAGTTTTTGTCTCTTGATGGACGCTTAATGTAGGATTTTATTATTTAGGCCTATCTGTAACTAATTGTACCCTTAGTGTGCAGCTGTAGACCCCCGACACCCTTGTTGTGGCCTTAGCTTATAGTTCAAAAGATCGTGGACTAATCAAACTAAGAAGTAGCCTACACAGCCTACCTCTACACCGACTGCCCAACGACTCGCTGCGCGCTGTCCTCTTCGGGTCCGGTGCGAACTGACATGAGCCACCGTCCACCAGAGACCCCTCGAAGTCCACCAGAGACCCCTCACTGTCCGCCAGAGCCCCCTCACTGTCCACCAGAGACCCCTCGCAGTCCGATAAGATATCCCGGATCAGAAACGACGAGAGCTGCACGGACCGCTGCAGGTGTCCGGGGTTGAGTCTTCGTGAATCAAAGTTGCCTTCTTTCACTGGAGAGGAGGTGGCGTCGCTGTCCTTGGTGGTGTCGCACCTCAGGCTGATTTCCCGGCCCGAGCGGCAGGTGCCAGTGAAAAGGTGCGACTCGTTACTCGTCCGGGAAGAGACGAGGTCGTCAGGGCGGCATCGCGAGGACGTAGAGTGATGAGAGACCTTCGTGAGGGACATCATGACGCGGACTGTAAATAAGTCGCCCAAACTTCACCCTTTGTTGCAAGATACCGCACAGTTCTCAGATCCCAAGACAGATCATAATATTTTACCCAATAATACACATCGAATTAATTCAGAGGAATTTGAATTACACTTCAAAGTTAAACATTGCGATGTTACAGGAGCATCTGTTGTTTTTAGGCTAATACAGATTAACAATTTCCGAAAAACTAGTGAAATAGTGCCCTTGCTGCTTTCGAGATCTGACATCCGAATGATACCAAGGACGAGGTTTGAACAGAAAGTGGGCTACCAGTGGGAAGGGTGTGGGATGGTGTTAGTCTCCGTTCCCTTCAGATGTTGAAGTAAAGAGGAACGACGAACGTCTTCTGTCACATTCTCCCTTATGCCCCGAGGAGGTCTAGAAAGTGTGTGTGTGTGTGTGTGTGTGTGTGTGTGTGTGTGTGTGTGTGTGTGTGTGTGTGTGTGTGTGTGTGTGTGTGTGTGTGTGTGTGTGTGTGTTCGGGGGGCCGAATTCCTTTGGGAATAGTTCGAGAGGCTAACGAAAAACAGTACGTATACATTTGACTTGGTTATGTGTTTAGTTGATGAATAAAAGATTTGACAATTGAGTAAAATATTCTGTAATCTGAAACCTATTTTCAACTATATTATCATCACATGAGCCACACAAACAACACTTTGAAGTCGTCAGAAAAAGAATAGGTATATTTTCTGCTCCATCTTCCGCCCTGCCCTCTCCAGAAGGGGTGACGGGGTTAGTCCAGGTTGTATGTTCCCTGACCAAGAACCCCTCTCCTGGACACACAGTCTGACCTGTGGGCCCTAAACGCCCTCAGGCGGCTCTCAGGGTCTCTGAAGGTATCCAGGGCAGGGCCCACCTGCAGAGAGAGAGATGGAGGGAGAGAGAGCGAGAGAGAGAGGGAGATGGAGGGTGAGGGAGATGGAGAGATGGGTGAGAGAGTGAGAGAGAGAGAGAGAGAGAGAGAGAGAGAGAGAGAGAGAGAGAGAGAGAGAGAGAGAGAGAGAGAGAGAGAGAGAGAGAGAGAGAGAGAGAGAGAGAGAGAGAGAGATGCAGAGTTAGGGAGAGAAAGAGGGAGGAGGAGAGATGGGGGAGAGAGAGCGTGAGATGGGGTGAGCGAGAGAGAGAGCGAGCGAGCGGGAGGGAGAGAAAAAAAACACATCCCCTTGGTTTTAGTAAGTTGCGTTTCGTTTCTTATTTGTAACACAGAGCAACACCACTTGTAGAGTCATGCATAAGATGACTCCCCCTCTAGATAAACATGGCAGTGGCCCAGGGGGTAGAGCAGGTCACCTGGCAAAGGTTGCTACCGCCTTCAGGGAATGAATGACGAGTGCTATATAAGGGCAGTCCATTTAACACACACCATTGCATGCATAGCCTCTAATTGGCTGATGGGGTAACCGGGTCACCTGCTCGTTTGGCGTTAATGCGCCACACCTGGGCCGTACTAGCCTGGCTTACGCCAGACCTCATCTCAATCTACATTGAGAAGAGGTCTGGGATCCACACATTCATTTTCTCGTATTTGAGGCGTGGTTTACGACTGCCTGGAGCCGTTTATTGGGCACTACGAATGTCTATCATATGAGTCTGTACGTAGCTCATAGCCAATCGTATCAATTATACCAGATGACGTATGTAGAGCGACAGAATTTCGATGAGGAAGAAGACGATGGGTGTGTCGCGTAGACGTCGTCATCGTCTTGCCGTCCCTCCCCGTTCTGTGATTGGTTTCCTATCTCAGCCGGAAATTGGATCCATGGAATCCAGGCTGCCTAGCAGCTCGAAATGAAATACCCGTACAGGGTATTTCATGTACGGCTAGGGCCGTACAGGGGGCCCAAAATTACCACGCTACCAGATGCTCTGTTGTAATCAGTTATCTTTTGCACGTTGACATCACATAATGTTTTGTTTCTGGGATTGTAATTATAGTGTGTTGACTATTTTCAAGAGGAACCGTCAAGCTCCGCTGATGTTGAAGTGCAGGCATGTTCATTTGAAGCCCTACTCTCTTATATTAGAAAATATCTGTCTCTGGAGTCATCTGGGGTTTGGTGCTGATTGGTTTATCACCTTCCAAACACACATTCTATACACATCCTCCACACCACAAATCCACACACATTAATTTGTGTGTGTGTGTGTGTGTGTGTGTGTGTGTGTGTGTGTGTGTGTGTGTGTGTGTGTGTGTGTGTGTGTGTGTGTGTGTGTGTGTGTGTACCTTAGTAAAGCGTCTGATTGTACACTGGGGCTCGGACTTTGGCAAAGGTCTGCTCTTCCTCAACAGACTGGTCCTGGTGTCTGAAATACACAGTTTAGCCTTCACACACACACATACGCATACACGCACATGCACACACGCATACACGCACATGCACACACACACACACACACACACACACACACACACACACACACACACACACACACACACACACACACACACACACATAATATATTTAAACTAAGATAAGTATAAAATAAAGGTGTATCTGAAGAAAGATACAACACATGCACACAATGAACCAAGGGTAAGGTTAGATAAGGTTACTAATGTTTTACACCAAGGAGACTCCTCACTTCTCTCAACTCATCTCCGCTCTCCTCTTCGCCTCTCTCCTCCGCGCCTCTCTTCTTTGTTTGGGGGTAGAGTTGTCTCTGTGCCTACTCGCTTACCTTGTCTTGTGTTTGGTCTCTGGGTTGTGTCTCTGTGTCTACTCTCTTACCTTTTCTGGGTGTTTGGTCTCTGAGTTCATGTGTCTCTGTTCATCTATCCAGCGCTGGCCATAATGATGAGCCAGTAGATCCGCCAGTGGAGACGGGGGTCTGAGAAACACAGGTCCAGTTTTTAGTCCAATCACAAACCGGTTCAGACAAGATTATTAATATTGGATGATGTCATAAGAAGCAGGGAACAGACCTGTCCACAAAAAGCACATGTAAGGTGAGCCCAGTCATAATACTGTCCCCCGTTGTCTGTTTCGGTCTTGACCATATAGTCAATGTAGATAGAATATCTACAAACTTGAACTTCAGTGAACGCACATTGTCATGGAAATACCAAGTGCAACAAACCCAATAGGACAACTGTGTTAATATTGGGTACACTGGTCCCCAGTAATAATGCAATGTGCTGTACACGTTGAGCATGGGAGCATTAGATCCGATCACAAGAAGTACATACCACGCTTTACTCCAGATGTGTGTGTGTGTTTGTGCTTCCATAAGTGTGTGTTTGTGCGTGTGTGTGTGTGTGTGTGTGTGTGTCTATAAGTGTGCATGTGCGTGTGTGGCGGTTCTGACCTTGTCGTGATACCAAACGTGATATCAGGGATGGCCCGGTTGGTTGGCCGGCTGTGGTTTCGGGGGCGGTTGAAGGTGAGGTGATTCTCACTGGCCCACTGAGCTTTGTACTGCGTCAGCTCCTTAGCTGTGACCAGACCGGACTTGAGTCCCTCTCTGTTCATGGACACGTAATCCACCGGGAGAGGCTGCAGGCGAGCAGAACAGCCCGCTGCCGGCTGCACCCGCCAAAATGATAGAGCTGCACACACACACACACACACACACACACACACACACACTCACACACACACACACACACACACACACACACACACACACACACACACACACACACACACACACACACACACACACACACACACACACACCTTAGAGACTCCAGCCCCAGTATCCCCATAGAAAAACCACAAACAACATGCAGGAGAAGTGAAAACCAGTGGGGAAGGACTGACAGACAGACACTTGTACGTTTTATTGTCATCTCTATCTCCATCTTCTGCTATCAAGCTAATGTCATCAGTGAAAAGACCTACCTTCAGCTACACCACCATCTGCAGCTGTGTTTCTGGTCCCGTAGACAAAATCTGGCCCGGGACGTGGTAGTGGGAGATGGCTGGAGCGACTATGACCAAGGGAGGGCTGCACAGAACAATCCCACACACGTTAATCCAGATTCAGTAACAATATATATACAATAGTACAGTCACCCGAATATTGTATATTATGTATCGTCTGTTATAGGATCCTTCAGTAGTATTTAAAAACATGTGTCTCGTTCTCACAGCCAGAGGTTGAGAATCACTAATCGAGGTCTTGTTTATTGACTGCTGCCACCTAGTGTACGCTAACCTGCGGAATTTCTTTGAAAAATAATTTAGATAAAAATTACGTGAATGATTTTATATAAATGGATATATATGCATACTAATACCTTGGTGGATTAACTACCCACCAATCTAGTCAAGGACCTGCTGATGACCTACTCTTATTGACCAATAACTCATGTGCCGACAATAACTTAGAACAGAGGACCCTGTTTGTGTGCGGTAGGTCTGTGTTTATACACCAACACATATACAAATACACACACACACACACATATATATAACAAATACACACACACACAACACACACACACATATATATATATATATATATAATATATATATATATATATATATATATATATTATATATATATTATATATATATGTGTGTGTGTGTGTGTGTATTTGTATATGTGTGTGTATTTGTATTTTTTTTTTTTCTATATATATATATATTATATATTTATATTTATATATATATATATATAGGCTATATATATATAGTGTGTATTACCAGCAACATCCTGATAACAGATAGATACAATATTGATGCGATAACTATTAGACCTAAAACATAACATTATTTTGAGGCTACAGGGTTACCTCGTTATATCCTTAACACAGTGATTGTTTCAGCACTACAGTATGCAGGCGGACAGTATTTACCCCGAAGAGGAGCGGGTTGGCCAGCATGGATTCTCTCACTACTCCCAGGCGAGGCGAGTCCATCCCCGCTGCCGACGACGATGGAGTTGGAGAACAGCGGGGAGTTTAGTTGACCCCAATGACTCTTTCTTAAAACCACCAACCGCTATATCAGGCCACTACTGCTATTTCTAATAGGCTACACGCAAGCAAAAATCAATATCATTCTTCATGGCTCTTTTATTAGGGGGGCAGAAACTTAATCTATCTTTGAATCCTGCCGTAGGTCTTCTCGGTTGCTATGGAAACAACGTCAAACACACAGATCCATGGAGGCCAGTCTGATATGTGACCGGCGGAAAGTTTGTAGGACGATGTTTTTGGTCGCCCACACGTTTCTTCTAGATCTAGACAATGTTTAACTGCATCCAACGTCTTATAATGATTCATCCATGCACCTACCGGATTGGTAGTTTGTCAGTTATTCATTTTCCAACCACTAGACGGCAACAGCACAACACGAAGACGCCACGATGGAGAGGTTTGCCCATGCGCCGTATAACGAACGGGAAGTAAACAGGAAGTAAACGAAACTCGTGCCCGCTGCAACAAGCGTGTGTCGTATTGCATTTCTGTGAACTTGTTACTTGGATACGCAAACTACGGTATGATACATTGATAAGAATCTCATTTAGCCCTTTTGGTTTTATTATATCATCAAGCAGGCGCGTCGTTAGACCTGGGGATTCGAGGCTATAGCCCCGAATCTGTTGGGAATAGCCCCGGATCGCTCTGCCGTCAAGAAAAACAAAAACATAATGATGAAAATAGACCCGTAGAGTTTACTTCTTTGTGGTTGAATTACCAGCAGCCACAGATGCAACATTGTAGCGAGAGCAAAATGCTGACGTGTCCATATATGGGCAGATTTAGAATAATTTGTTGCAAATTCAACGTCGGTATTCTTTCTTTCCTATGCATAGTGCATCTCGTTGATAATGCATTGCTGTTTCGTGCTGCTAGCATTTTAGTGAGATCAAAGAGTGTTGAGAAGGACAGTAATAAAATATCTTTGGCAAAATAGATATAAGAAGAGAGACCCGCAGTGAATTCAACCCGATCCACGTGACATCGGATTACAGTGGTAATGCACTTCAATAGCGCGGGCTTTTATTTGTTTCTGTCACTGAACTTTCGAACAAAACTCTTGCTCAGCATGTAAACCCAATGTTCTGCACATACACCAGTCAGGGGAATTCAAATTGCAGATCAACGTAGGCTTAGGGCAGGGGGAAGTACCATTTTTCCTCATGTCTTTTCAAATTCTAAATAAATAAACAAATTTATTTTTATTTACTGTGACGTTTTGCACATGTATTCTTATGTTTACAATTCAGTCAACAAATAATCAATGCGCAATTGATGACACATGTACATTTTCCTTCCAGCTCTGACACTGCTCGTCCTGCTTTGTGACCCAGGGAAGTGAAGACCGAAGATCCACAGTGCCTTTTGCCATGGAAACCCTAACGTCTGTAGACGACGGCGTCGTCCCTCACCACAGTCGGAAGAAGAGGAAGAGCTTCCCAGCGGGACACGCGCCACTGCTGGACACGTCTCAGATAGAGGAGAAAGAGCTGAGAAAGAAGGAGAAGAGAAAGAGGAGGCTAGAGGCTGAGTGTACGGAGATAATCGACCTGGACGATGACGCAGGGATGGGCCAGGGGCGCACATCAGATGAGGCGGGTCAATCCTCCAACCAGGGAACAACACCCCGCAAGAAGAAGCAGAGGATAGAGGCTGAGTGTACAGAGACGATCGACCTGGACGATGACGCAGGGATGGGCCAGGGGCGCACATCAGATGAGGCGGGTCAATCCGCCACCCAGGGAACAACACCCCGCAAGAAGAAGAAGAAGCAGAGGATAGAGGCTGAGTGTACAGAGACGATCGACCTGGATAATGACGATGACCGAGGGATGGGCCAGGGGCGCACATCAGATGAGGCCACCCAGGCAACAACACACCACAAGAAGAAGAAGAAGAAGAAGAAGGACCTAGTACTCCTTGATGATGAAGAGAAGGGAGAAGAGCACAGCGAGTTGCCAGTGGTCGCAGAAACAAGTATTTCCAAAAAGAAGAAAAAGCACCACAATGTGACCGTCGAGGAGAACGTTGCTGGGGTCATGACTAACGACCACAGCCATAACACGGTGGGACCGCTGGCCATGGGCAAGGACCTGAAGAAAAAGAGTGTGGTTGTGACAGAGTCCATGGACGGTACTCCAGACCTGGGCGTGGAGAGACTGGAAGGCCAACCGGTTGCAGGCGGTACGTAACCATCTGGGGGTCAAAGGCAGGCAGATACATAAGGCATCATTTGGGCAAAGCGCGCGGTCGGTCTGTCTGGCTGGTTCGGCCATCAGTGCCTCGTACAGCTCAGATTAAAGACTCTTTGTTTCTCCTTTTAAAAGAGTGTGATATCCCAGAGGTTAGCATCATAATCCTCATTTTATATTTACATATATATATATATATATTATATATATATATATATATATAATTCTTTGGGTTTTCCTTTGTAGGCGCGTTGAGAGGAGCGGGTGAATCCGCTGTCAGTGTGTGTGCATGTATCAGTGATACGCGGGTTTATCCAATAAGTGTAGTGTACCCGCGCACCATTGGCATGTATGCACGCTTGTCTCTGTGTGCGTGTGCGTACGAGGATGACAGGGAGAAAGAGTGCTATGCGAGATGAATGAACGGAACGATATTTATATTTCTCCTCTCCACGTCATCATCTTTCCCTGTCTGCTGCTTGCTATTCTGTTACTAGCGGTCTTACCTTCTGTTTGTTATTAGGAGATCCACTGGAAGATCTACCTTTTCATAAAGAGAAGTCGAAGAGAAGAATGAGAAGCAAAGAGATCCAGAAAGAGCTACGACAAAAACAGTAAGTTTGTAAACTAATTTGCATTGCAAGAAAATGCTAAATGAAGAACCCCTACTATAGCACTCAGTAAAATTACGGTTCTACAACTGTGGCGCAACAATTAAACCATTTTTGTGTTTTACTATGACAGCATAGTGTACAACCACAATTCAACTGTATTGATACAGAACTGTTGACCTACTACTGATTTACTAGTTCCTTAATATTTATAAGGCTTTTCTTTCGTATCCTTCATGTTCAATAATTTCTGGAGCAGATTTGCTTCAGGTATTAACAAATGTTTTAGTCGCCAAAGACGGATGATAGAGCAAACGTGTAGCGTTAAGGGAAATATGCCCCGTGTACGAGGAGGATTTTTTTATAACAAAATGTCATAACCTGGCTAGCAAGCTATCTCTTATTTGCGGCCTAGCCTGGTACCCTAGTCTGTTCTTGTGATTTCCAATCATCATTTCTAGATCAGGCGGATTGTCAAGCGTGTTCCACAAGTGTTGTTCTGTGTGTGATTTATGTGCTTCTGTGTGGGTGTGTGGTTTGCGCCCTCAGAGAAGCAGAGCAGTTGACTGAGATGATGTTGTACGTTCCTGGAGTCGAGTCTCGCCCGCCTTCAATCCTTCAGAGTATGCTGCGGTATGACCTGACCCGCTTCAGAGAGTTCAAGCAGAAAGGTAACCTCCATGGTAGACTAGCTTCTACTACGGTAGACTAGCTTCTCCTACGGTTCCCCTACTCTGCGTTTCTTCTCTTGAGAAGAAACGCATAGTAGGGGATCCCTTCTTCTAGTGATGGTCAGGAACGCATTGGGTGCCATAATAGGCTCTATGCACAACTCCACTACTTCCTGGATTTAGTGCAGCTCCTTCATTTCCTGTCTTACATTACTGGACAAACTGATTAATCCAGGTGTGTCTGAGTAGTCACAATGGTCAGACACACCTGGATTAATCAGTTTATCCAATAATGTAAGACAGGAAATGAAGGAGCTGCACTAAATCCAGGAAGTAGTGGAGTTGTGCATAGAGCCTATTGAGATACAGGTAAATACATGCACATCATATTAAATTGGTGATGTTGTGCTGGCCGGTTAACCATGAGGAGAGTCCAGGCATCCAGTCCAGTCACTGCAACACGCTAGAACAGACAGAATAGTGAATTCGATCGGAAAAGTGCATAGTGGGAATGTATACTGTATTAACAAAAGCACAAACAAACACAGAGTGGTCTTCACATCACATCTGTGTTGTTTTCACACTCCTATGTTCCAAACGCAAGACTGTAGAGGTGCGTTTTGAGCTTTCATTTGAATAACTCCACAGAGTCAGCTTCCCTGTTCACTGGTGGCTGCCTATTCCATAGGAAGGGGGCTCGATAGGCAAACACTCTCTGTCCAGCCGATTTTCTTTTTAACCTTCGGTAGCGAAAGAAGGCCAGCTCCCGAAGACCGGAGGGACCAAGAAGGACTATAAGGAATGATCAGGTCCTTCAGGTAGGATGGAGATAATCCATTCAAGGCTTTATAGGTTAGCAGGAGCACCTTAAAATCCGATCTGAAAGTTATTGGTAGCAAGTGCAAAGAGGCGAGAATAGGTGTGATTTAATCAAACCTTCTCGTTCTGGTCAGCAATCTAGCTGCAGCATTCTCTACAAGCTGTAGACTATTCTACAGCTTGTACTAGCTTCTACTACGGTAGACTAGCTTCTACGATGGTAGACTAGCTTCTACGATGGTAGACTAGCTTCTACAATGGTAGACTAGCTTCTACTACGGTAGACCGGACTGTATTTGGGTTTTCAGGCTTCTATTGGGGTAGTCTGGGTTCTATTGGGTTAGTCTGGGGTCTGCTTGGGTAGTCTGGGTTCTATTGGGGTAGTCTGAGTTCTGCTGGGGTAGTCTGGGTTCTGCTGGGGTAGTCTGGGTTCTGCTGGGGTAGTCTGGGTTCTGCTGGGGTAGTCTGGGTTGTATTGGGGTAGTCAGGGTACTGCTGGGGTAGTCTGGGTTCTATTGGGGTCGTTTGGTTTATATTTGGGTAGTCTAGGTTCTATTGGGGTAGTCTAGGTCCTTTTGGGGTAGTCTGGGTTCTGCTGGGGTAGTCTGGGTCATATTGCGTTACTCTGGGTTATATCGGTGTACTCTGGGTTCTTCTGTGGTAGTCTTGGTTCTGCTTGGTTCTCATTGGAGTACTATACATATATTAAGCTTCTTGGCTCTTTGTGGCTTCTTGGCCCTTCCCCTTCAAGGCGCCAATCGCCCCAGGTTCTAAATAGGTATTCCTGATTCTATTGGAGGTGTCCTGGGTCCTGGGTTTTTTATTCATGGTTTTTACTTGGGCTGCCTGGATTGGTTCAAATGAATGTAATTGTCTATATTTAAATGATTGACAATAAATTACTTTGCTACCACTGAAACTCACCAGATCTCTCTAGTCAAGGCAACTATGATGAAGAACGTAGATTTTTAAATCCTGAAATGTATTTTGTGATTTCCCCCCAGGCATTGAGCTGCGCTCGGGCCGGTGGTTGACACAGGAAAAGATTAAGATCCAGGAGAATGTGGCAAACTTCCTTGCCCTCACCGGCATCCCGTCGGCCAGTCAGCTTTTCTTCCCGGACAGACACAAGGAGCATGGGATGCAGGACATCAAGAAGATACGGGCGGCACACCGTTTCATGGAGAGGATTGGTAAGTTCAGCTGTCATAGTTGGGCTATGTCGCATTTGACTCGTATAGAAACAGAGTATTAGTGCATCTTGCAAAACTATTTACCATTCAGGACTCGATCATATTCAGCCCTAATCATTTTCACCGATCTCGATACAAACAGTTCTGTTTCTGTGTCTAAATATGTTATCGAACGCAATCACAACTTGCTTTAATTATTTTCATATAAAGTATCTACAGTCCTTTATGTCTGCTTTATGTCTGTCTCTCTGTCTGTCTATTCAGCTGATGGCATCCCCAGGACATGCCAAAAAATTTATACCCGAGGGCGGAAGTTGTTTGATGAACTTAACTACAAGGGCAGGTCAGTGGGCTTCCATAACTCCCATCACTTTCAGCCCCTCAGCATATAAATGGACTGCATTTATATAGCGCTTTTCTAACCAATGATCACTTAAAGCGCTTTACAATATTGCCTAACATTCACCCATTCATGCACACATTCACACACCGACGGCAGAGTCTACCCTTCAAGGCGACGGCCAGCTTGTCGGGAGCAGTTGGAGTGAGGTGTCTCGCTCAGGGACACCTCGACACTCGAACTAGCAACCTTCTGGTTACCTGCCAACCCACTCTCCCTCCCATCGCTGCATCTCCATGCAAATATAAGACGGCAGACACGGCTTGTACTGGCCTTCACATCAGATGGAACGAAGTCAGGAGTCCCAACCCACTTCCTGTCTGGTCGGTCGCCCTGAAAACGGCTTGTGGTAATCGGTAGATATTGATGCTTCACTAAGGAACTGACCATGACGGGATGTCATGTTGTTGGAAAATAACGTCTGACCAGAATATAATTTAATTGATGGTCAGTACAGCAACAATTAGTAGCAATCCTAAAGGGGCATTCGCACATACTAAACAGAAATTTAAATGGAACAATTAAAGGATAGCTCAAACTAGACTGGTTTTAGTTGGTATATATATACTGTATACATATAAAACTGTCAAGGCAATATATATTTGCTTGGACAGCCTTTTCTGACTTTGCTGACTCTTGTTGACAGCAAAGTATTTGATTTATAAGCGCATTATCTTGGGAAGATACTGGCAGCGTTGAGCAAACCTCTTGAGTGAGGCAATGGGTGTACATGATTCTTTTAAAGCATTCCATTGTGGGCAGTAACCACAATGGTGAAGGGAGTGACCACCGTGGAGTGTTTAGGCTCGGCCAAGGCTGAAGTCAGCCATGGCGGGAGAGGCTAAGTTAGTTTGCAATACACTATACACTGTGGGAAAGTGGACATTGGCATGGGTTCAGTAGCAGCCTTTGTGGCTAAGGTGGCAATGCAAGAGAAAGGGGTCCATCTCTGGGTGCAAGGTTAATATATATATAAACATTTGACATGATCATTAGGTACTAGGTATTGGATAATTTTTCCACGACAAACCTAGAAACTGTTACCTATAAAACGATAAATATGAAACGATACATTAGCAACCGCTTGTATTTGGCACTTCTGGGGCCTCATTTACCAACCGTGCGTAGAAATGGCTCTAAATTCTCGCTCACAAATGAAATTGGGTTTGTGCTTCAGTACAAAGAAATCTGTATTCACCAAATGTGCCCAAGGCAATCGTACGCACATCAGAATGTAATCGATCTTGATAGATCCCACTTGTTAAGTACCATGCGGGTTCACGCTCAGACCATTTGTATTAATAAATGCCTCAAATTAACCATATACTGTATGGTCACAACGCATCCCTTTATCAACCTTGGGAATGTGTTTTTCCCCTCACCGCTATAATGGGAAAGAGAGCGAAGAAAATAAACTTCTCCAACACTTAAATGGAGTCACTTGTAAACGATGTTGAATTAAACCAAAAGTAACTTTTTGGCTCAGTTAGTGCATGAGCCATTACAAATAAATGAACACTCGCTGCACTGCATGTGAAAAAGTGACTGATGCAATTAATTCAGTTGGGTAGGATGAGAGAACACTATCTGAAGTAAAAAAAAAAGGAAGAGTTTGTCGTTCAACTTAACGCCAAAAAAAAAGAGTCACAGACAGACGTCAGCAACTCACCAACAGACAGCGCTATCTTTAAAAACGCACTCCCTGCGGAGAGCGTGGGTTGCCAAGCCTTCCAACAACCCAAGATAAGCCATTGTAAAACATTTAAAACATTTCTCACAGCTGTCTTTTATAGGGTTTGACACCAATTAGGCAATTTGTCTGTTTACAATTAGACAACAAAGGATTTGAATGTTTTCTAATTAAAGGAAACACAGGAAATATATGGTTGTTCAATGCTTAATGCATAGTTGACAATCTTAAATGTTTTACTTTCGGCTTGTAATATCGCTATCCTACCACTAGATTCTGTTCGTAAGCATGGCCAGAGCTGTGCTTATGTTAACAAGTATAAGTACATTTTGGTAAATTCCATACTTTGCGTGGAATGGTTCTTATGCACTTCTTATGCACAAATATGTGCTTAAGTACGGTTGATAAATGAAGCCCCTGGATATCATATCATATACATGAAGTGCAGTAAGGAATATATTCATACATGCAGTGTTGTTTAAGTGTAGCTGTGGCACACAGTCACACAATAGACCTTTTACTTTCATCCATAAGTTTACACCCGTCATTGTAATAAGGCTATTTTATTTATGCATCCCCCTTCAGTAATAATAAATCATGTTTAAACCTACAGTTTTAGAACCTTAAATGTCCAACCGTAAGTCGCGACGAACAGTTTTCCCAAATATTAGTTTCACATGAAAACACAGACAGGGCAGTCGGCCTTGGAGGTGTGCTTAAAATACCATGGTTGCTGTTCTTGTGTGTAGATGAGAGGACAAATCGCAGTGATTACGCTTTTGTTAAAATATAAAATTGCATAGCAAACGGGCCCCCAACACTTTTTTATCCTTTTGAAAGGTTTACCGAGGAGGAGGTCATTCTGCTAAAGAAGAAGCAGCTTATCCATGGAAACAACTGGGTAGCTGTCTCCCAGGGAATGGAGCGCAGTCTATACAGCCTCCAGAAACGCTTCAGTATGATGAGTAAGGCCCACACACCAATATACAGATTATTAGTGTTATTTTGTTTTTTAGCATGGTTGAAGCTTGACACTAGCTTTGTCGCATAGGATGTTACGTCATTTGTTCATGTAGCTAGGAAAAACAGCAACACTGGACTATTATAATAGGTCTGCTATTAAAGGTGTGTGTGTGTGTGTGTGTGTGTGTGTGTGTGTGTGTGTGTGTGTGTGTGTGTTGTGTGTGTGTGTGTGTGTGTGTGTGTGTGTGTGTGTGTGTGTGTGTGTTGTGTGTGGTGTGTGTGTGTGTGTGTGGTGTGTGTGTGTGTGTGTGTGTGTGTGTGTGTGTGTTCACTAAGCATAGCCCCCCCCCCCCCCCAAAACATCCCTCTTATGCACTTATTGTGTGTTTGTATGTCCCGGCACTAAATGTACTCACTTATTGTAGGTCGTATGTCCTGGCACTTAAAACTAGTACTTGGCACCGTGTAGCCACTTATCCTTGGCAGCTAGCTTTGTTGTACACAGGGAATGGGTTAACATAGAGATTGTGAGTGCTTGGCACTTGTCGAACATCCTTACTGTACTGAAAGCGGTATATTGTTGTTTCTCTTCCTTAATAAAACAATAAAAACAATTTAAAAAGTCGCTTTGGATACAAGTGTCTGCTAAATGCCCTGAATGTAGTGTGTCTTTGTCTGTGTGTAGAGACTGTAATAGGGAAGTGGTCTCCGAAAGAAATGGACGAGCTGGAAGGGGCAATAAAAGTACATTTGGAGAAGCTGGCCACAGAGAACCAGGCTGGGGCTGCTGGGGATGGGGCCAGGGCCGGGTCCGGCCCAGAGGAGCTGTGGGTCACCAGACGCCAGCTGTACCATAATCTTCCCTGGAAGTCCATCAGCGACCGGGTCCCAGGCCGGTCCTGGGTCCAGTGTCGAGAGAAATGGTATGCGTGTGTCTGGTCTAGACTCCCATCATCACCTGGTCTCTCTCTCTCTCTCTCTCTCTCACTCACACACTCACTCACTCACACACACACACACTCACTCACACACACACACACACTCACTCACTCACTCACTCACTCACTCACTCACTCACTCACTCACTCACTCACTGTAATGCCCTTTGGGTATCTTGAGAGGTGTGTGTAATGCTTTGTGATTTTTATTTTATTTACATTCTTGATACATGTTATTCCATATGTATGTCTTGTCAAGCCACTTCTTTGTCTGTGTGTGTTTTTAGGTTCACCCTTTTGAAGCCCAAAATCGCCTCTCGTAAAGCAGTTCAGCCTGGAGGATTCCAGTGTGTCCTCCCCAGGATCACACTCATCAACACGTAGGCTGAACCTAGATCAGTTCTGTTATCAACCCCATAGGCTGAACCTAGATCAGTTCTGTTATCAACCCCATAGGCTGAACCTAGATCAGTTCTGTTATCAACCCCATAGGCTGAACCTAGATCAGTTCTGTTATCAACCCCATAGGCTGAACCTAGATCAGTTCTGTTATCAACAGGCTGAACCTAGATCAGTTCTGTTCTCAACAGGCTGACCATACCTGTGCGAGTGAACAAACCATCATAGTTGCCTCTCCTTGCCTCACCCTAACATCCATCAGCCAATTAGGCAAAATGGCATCATTGTACAGATTCTGCCAAAGAGTCTTTAGCGTGCACATGCCTGCCAGGATGTAAACAATGGAATATAGCACTTTTTATTTATATATATATATATATGTATGTATGCAGTTTAACGTGAGGAATCTGTATTATTGCATTAGCTATTTTATCCCGCTTCAGCATTCATGCAAAATAGCTTAACATTCACAATAAAAAAGGATTTCCCACTAGCCAACATAAAATTGTTATAAAATTGTTTGACCAGTTACTTACAGGGATTGATGCTATCTCCCAAGCATAAAATCTGAATATTTCAAGAAACGTCTTTATGAGCGGTCTTAACATTCTGCAAATTTAAACCTTTGTTCACCAGGTCAACTAATAGCCTAGGCTTAACCTAGGCTACATATTTGAAATAAAACGGTCACCTAAATCATAGCGACAATTACCGTCTTAGAAAAAATAAAGAAAGTTGTCTCTACGTTGGCACCCGGAAAGCTTGAGCTGTATCTTTGTGATTGCGCAAGTCATTCAGCCATAGGGGTCTTTGTCTTTTATATGATATAGCCTACTCTATAAATTCCAAAAGTGTATTCGGCATTTTTATTTTAATCGATCTGACTAAAATATTTTTGGTGACTCGCAATTGCTCAATTTGGATCAACCCGCGAATCATTGATACAAGCACGAGCACTGGACAACTGATTCGACCGCTCCTCCTCTCCACACGCAATGCTTGAGGCCTATTAAAGGAAAGCCTGATGCAGGTTGATATTGGTTGAGGTAGGTCTCGAGTTCAGTATTTGAAATAAAAACCTCCAGGTTTAGTTGTTTTTTGCAATTCACTCCTTGTATGTCACAGAATTGCTGCTAAAATAGGCAAAAAATCTGGTAAAAACTAAACTTTATCAATTTTGGTGAGTAATACTCAACAGGAAACTTACAAGACAGGTCTTCCTCCATCATGAAGTCCAGGTATTTGTATGAGCAAACTTATTCTACTGGCCTGCCCTGTATTGTATGGAGTTGGGGCAAGGAATGAAACCAGGCAGGTGTTCTCACCAAAGTGGTTAAGAGAAATGTTACTGATAACAGCATTTTTTTTAGTAGTTTTAGTGAAGCCAGGCGAGGCGGTTATGATGGTCTGATCACCCAAACCAGTATTGTCCTTTTTAAACCAGTTCTGGTTTCAAGGGGCTTAACATAAACAGGTTATATTATCAGCACCTAGGGCTGATCTAGTGTTTCTATTTTTTGTTCTGGTGTGTGTGTGTGTGTGTGTGTGTGTGTGTGTGTGTGTGTGTGTGTGTGTGTGTGTGTGTGTGTGTGTGTGTGTGTGTGTGTGTGTGTGTGTGTGTGTGTGTGTGTGTGTGTGTGTGTGTGTGTGTGTGTGTGCGTGCGTGCGTGCGTGCAGGCTGTATGCGATGGACCTGGAGGACCCTGCAGAGATCGACTGGGAGCAGGTGTCCGAGTGCGTGGGGTGAGTCGGCGCATCGCAGGCTGTTGTTTGGATGTGCTTCTACAGTGGCATAAGTAAAGGCGGTGTATTCAACTTGTGGTGTGGCGCGTGTCTTTTCAGCAATGTAACACCTTACACCACCCAGAAGATGTTCAACATGCTCAAAATGACCAGTGTTCCACACTCCTCTTGCCTCACCTACTCTGGTAAGACTGCGTTTTATTCCGTCTTTGCCGGAATGAAGCCCCCTCAAGATATCTCCATTCAAAAAGCCACACCCGGGTCTGAAAGCGCCATTTTTGTCCTATGAGGAGAAATTGTAACTCCTGGGACCATTTATCAGTCCCCCAGCATCACGACTCATTGTAGTATTACGTTTATAGATGAGTTTTTTTACTCCACTCAAACATCGAATCATCAGAATTGTGTGGTATTGTGTAGGTCTGGCATCCATCTCCAGCCTTCTTGGAATTCTAGTACAAGCATCCTAGTCTCATAACGGACAGGATGGTCTCGTCATATGATGGAGATGACATATAGGTCTCCCATTCAGAAGGTCCTGGGTTTGAATCCCAATGTCCCAACTGTAGGTATTCTTGTGCCAGATGAGTAATCCTGTATCTGCTCTTCAATAACGGATATCTCAAAAGCACTGATATGCTTTGGATGGAAAGCATATCACAAAGCAGAATAAATCAAATATATCAAGAATGTTATATCTGTTGCATGTACTGCCTCTAAAGTAGCTGCATCAGCCCTCACCTACCAACCTTTGTAACCACCAAATGGTTTGGTAAGACCAGACCTCCTGAAGTAGCCTTTCAATTAGCCAGGAATACAAAACATCTACCAGTTGAGTGGGAACGGCTCTATCTACTGACATTACATTGGTTGTAAGATGAATAGGCAGTGCTTTGTTATTTGGTCATTGTCAATAACAACCGACTTCAAGAGTGTGACATCCAAGAACTGGGCAAGTCAATCAGTACGTTTATGCACATCTTAATCCGATTAAAGCCATAGTTCGACTATGCTCCTCAATCGGACAACTGCAATTGTCTGAGTATCCATGGCGGTGAGAAAATCGATGAGACATGAGACAATGAGCTACGACCGTGCGAGCGCCGTGTGTGTGTGTGTGTGTGTGATTACGCACACTGCAACGCAAGTGTGTGTAATTTGGCTAACTGTTCTGCTGTTGGTGTTATGGCCCGTAACGCGTCGGTTCTCTGACGTCTCTGGTATTTCCTCAACGAGACTCATAGTTGGGGTTATCTCAGCCATGGTTGAGAAGAAATTGGGGGAGACAAACTTTGGCTTTGACTCCCTGAAGTACATGAACTGCGACATGGAGGAGAAAGGGATTGTTGCCCACGGTTGTCTCCCGCCGGAGCCCCGCTGCCACGATGCACCGCCCGGCAGAGGGCAGCAAGCGGTTCAGTCTATTTCAGATTCATGTGGAAGTGGAAGAACCAGAGAAGTCGGAGAACCCAACGCAGTCGTTTGAGATTCATAATATCGCCTGGATTCTCACACAGCTTTTGGCCCGTGATAATATATATTATATGATATAGATATCTATGTATAATGATATTATTTAGATAAAGAGCTCCAGGACTCCCGCCGGAGCACCCGGAGTGTTAAGTATTACAGCCTTTGTGATTTACGTATTGCGTTCTATTACATTACGACGTCGATTTGATTTTGATTAATCGTTCAGCCCTAAGCAGGACCCATTGGCACAGCTGAACTGCTTCAGCATCATTAGAGATTTGAATATTTCAAAACATTCAGACTTAGTCGCCGATCATGGTCATTATGTGTTGCTGTACGGCGGTGGAGGGATATGTAAATGTGTGCTATCGTAGTGGTAGGATGGCTTAAACAACTCCTGTTAGATAGGCTGATGTTTCCTTGTCACCGAGACGATTCGGCGGCTTCTTGTTGAGCATCGGATGGAGGAAAACTGGATCTAGAGATTTGGCAGGAGGTTCGAGGCGAACAGCGATGGACAGCCATCATTACCATCTTCACATAATGACGTGCACCGTGTCTCCTTCCTGTAGAGATGATTGACTTCCTGCACGATAAAGTGGTCCCCATGCTGAGGAGGAAGGTGAACCTGGAGGATTTCTGCCCTCTCGAGTCGGAGGAGGTTCGACAAAGGTACATGCTGGCACACATCTTCTCTGAGGAGGAGTTTGTGGAGCTCGACCTCACCGCCTGACCTGTGAAGCCCAAGGAGCAGACCCTCACCTAAGGGACGGATCTGATTGGCTGGTTGTGCTACCGATGTCCCGCCCTCCTGTCCAATTTTGCAGTGCCTGGGAGCTCGCGGTCGACTGGAAGCGAGCACAACACTGTTCTGCATGGGCTCAAATGTACAGAACGTCCTTTTGGTTTTATTATGGTTGTTTTTTTTGAAGCAACTTTTTAAAACCCAATCTTTGTAAAACAATAATCTTTGTCAATCATTGTAACATCAAATTCATGAATTAAATACAGTTGTGTGGATATTGTTTATTGTTTACACTTTAGAGTATAATTTTACATTCTATAGTTTACAACACATATAGCTCCAGCCAAATCAGACCATTCTGATTAATCAACGGTGTTCCTAATTTATAGCCTTTACGAAACACTATGCTCTTTGTTATGCTAACCGTCTGAAACATTCCTTTTCTATAAAAAAAAGGTATAAACTGGATGGACTAAATTATAAACTGACCAAAAATAACAGCAAAGATGAAGACAAGATGTTCCAGTCTCTGAAAGATCCCATAAGAACAACAGGAAACTAGTCTGGTTTCAGAGGTGAAGGCCTTCCATAGCCCGTTCCAATGGGTCACTGGTCCAGTATTCAAAGTCCCATCCCAGAAACCAGCCAGTAAAGGTTGGGGGTTCAAATCCTTGCTTGACCTGTGTCACTGGGGTCCGGGGGTCTCTGTTGGATGGGTCTGTCTGGATGTAGGTGGCAGCTAGACAAGAGAGGTTCACGGTAAATACAGATGAGCTTTAAAAACAAATGACTAGGGTTACCCCTGTTTGAGTGCCAGGGACTTCCCTAAAGAGTGTACTATGAATGGAATGAGCAAAGGAGGGCACAGGTAAGCCAACTCAAACAAAGCATGTGGTTTCAGCTCATCCACCTCCATCAGAATAGACCACTAATTAATGTAACCTGGCAGCCCAGCCGAACTAGCTCCACTGGCTGGACCAGCTCAACCGCAGGAGACATTGTCTGGGTCAAAAGAAGTGGTTCAGAAAACAAAGAGTTCTGCTGGCCGCCACCCCCGCTCACCTGAAGCCATGGCCTCGGTCTTCTCCTCAGGTTGAGCCTCGCTGCCGATCCAGACGAACACCTGAGGCAGGGCGTGGAGCAGAGGGGGGAGTCAGAGGGAGCACCGGACCCCCATGTACCTGGCAACTGGCATTGGTGTGTTCGCAGAAACAAAATGGGCTGCGATCGCCCCCCACGCCACAGTGTGTGCGCCTTAGGGGTCCAGGGGAACTGGGCAAACACTGCTGAATGCAATTGATCAAGGATATCTTTGCAAATAATAACGTGTTTTGACTCGGGAACAAACATCCCACCGTACAAGGTGACTATATTGTTCCTTATGGAAACCCCAGCAGTTCACCATGCAATGCGAACACGCCAACTTCAATTTTGTGTAACAGGGGGGTTTAGGACCCAGCAGCAGCTGTAGGAGGAAGGGTAGAAGTGTGTATCAGTTATAAGCTGTGGAGAGCGAGGACGAGCCACACCTGGTCCCAAGCGTCCAGGAGCATGACGTCATCAGGAGCCAGGTCTTCTTGGGTCATTTCCCCTGGGACCTCCTCGATCTAAAGGGAGAAACACACTCGCACGTCAGAAGACACACCTCCACCAGGCCGGCATAAAGACATCTTAAAGGGGACATATCATGCCACCATAATAATATCTATCCAGCATAGATCTAGGTGGACACGCACCCACTAGTGATGTCAATATGGGGACAGATTTTCGGAACGGCTTGTAAGGCTAATCACACTCACACCTGGTGGTATAATAACATGTCCCTTTAAAGACGTTTTATTGGAGATGCCATGACACCACCAGGAAGTTTCCGGTCTTGTTGGAGCAGGCAAAAAGGCGAGGTGGGTGTGAGTCCATCTGGTCCTTCAGCCTGGTGATGTGCAAGTACTCTGCCTTCCCTCCCAGCGCATCCCAGAAATGATCTAATGACACACACACACACACACACACACACACACACACACACACACACACACACGTTTACAAAACACATGACCACGGCGACTACATTATTCAAGTAGCCACCATAAAAGCTGCGGGTGCTTGGCAGTAGAATCTTACCAGACTCGTCCCCCTCAGACACGATAGAGGCTGAGCAGCCAAGCAGGGCGGCCACCTGATTGGCTCCCTCGGCCTCCTCTGGAACACTCCCCTGTCCCTGCCACACCCAGCTGCCACCTGAACTCAGCAGCAGGAACGTATCACTGGAGTTCAGGTTGGAGGAGACAGGCTCCACCTAAGTGATATATGAGAGAGAGAGAGAGAGAGAGAGAGAGAGAGAGAGAGAGAGAGAGAGAGAGAGAGAGAGAGAGAGAGAGAGAGAGAGAGAGAGAGAGAGAGAGAGAGAGAGAGAGAGAGAGAGAGAGAGAGAGAGAGAGAGAGAAGAGAGAGAGAGAGAGAGAGAGAGAGAGAGAGAGAAGAGAGAGAGAGAGAGAGAGAGAGAGAGAGAGAGAGAGAGAGAGAGAGACGTTAGACAGAGAGACCCAGGCAGGTCCCATTACTGTCCCTACTCCTTGCCTTTCTGAAGGGTGTGCTGTCTCAATTGGACAATGGGTGTAGCTGTATTTGGGTTTTGGCTCTCCAGATGTCTACAAAATAAACAAATGCAAATGCTGGCTCCATGAGGTAGAAGTAGAAGACTTAACCGACAAATAATCTTCTGCCATCTCTCTCTCTTTTAATGTGTTGTCTATTGTTGTAGTGTTGTTTATTTGTCATTTGTTTGAGTGTCTGTATGTATTCCTTTTTGTAAAACGTCTTTGAGTACTTAGAAAAGTGCTGTAAAAAACGATCTATTATTATCTGTATTATTGAAGAGTGGCTCCAAACAAAGTGGTAGGGAGTAGGGGTAGAACTGGGACACATCTCACAGTTGTAGGATGGAGTGGCTTTGGTTTGGTTGGAAGGAGACTGAAGCACTTGAGGGACTCACCTCCACCGCTCGGCTACGCGGCGGCCGGATTTGGTCTCGCACCTGGGACACAGACGGTTGTCTGCTACCTCTGATTTGGCCGCATCTCTGGAGGTGCCTCCGCGGGTGTACACCACATTGGCTTTCCACCAAAATAGGCTGATGAGGATGGGCGGGCTCTTTGCCCTGGATCACACGGACCTCCACAAAGGAAACATAACCCTCCTTTAATTTACATATCTTAGAAAGCAAATGTTACGCACACCCTTGTGTGCTTGTGTTTGTGGTTCGTGTGCGTCCACACACCTGCTACAGCTCCTTCCTCCTAAGCTCGTCGTCTAGCTGCA
>OLKM01000082.1:237420-329920 GCA_900291075.1 Melanogrammus aeglefinus
CAATTTCACTCACACTACTGTAGGCTGAGTACATGTCAGCTTTTAAAAGCGTTATTAACACATGCACAAAAAATAACTAAAAGTGATAATCAGAATTTTGAAGTGTATACAATTTGAGTTATATATAGCGAAGGATGAAATTAGAGTGGGTCGTTGCTCCAAACTCATCTATAATTGCTAAGATTGGCAGTCTTGGAAAAGTTGATTTGAAATTTGAATATGCATGAAGATAACTGAAAAGTTGACTCTTTTTCAATACATGCACAAGGGTGGTTTGCCATTATCATTAAACCTACAACTGTTGATGTATTCCATGCATATAATTTGTGTGCGGAAGGCGTGGACAAGGTTAACTCAAACACTCTTTAACCCTATTATGTCTAGTTTGCTCTAACTTACCTGTTTTGTCTCCATTTCCTCATCAACCCATGCCGTGCTGGCACCATGGCATTTTGTCAACTTGGCTGCGAGCTCAGAAGCATCAAATGGGTACCTGACCAATCAAATAAAATCGGGAGAGATGTGGTTACATAAAGTTCACATAACGATGCGAAATATTTAATGATTGTAGGCAGACAACCAGATCCCAAAGGTTCGACCTTCCAAGCACAATACTCTACAACATACGCGCTTATATACCTATTGTCGTAATCCGATTGGCTGACCTTCTCGATTTTTGCGATATGACTTTGGACCACATACTGCCTGCGGTTCCCATGCCGACGGTGCCTTCTGGGGTACGCCAGTCTTGAAGAACTGTTGAAGAGCGGGTCTCAGCCCTGTGCCTCTGGTGTCGGGCCTATCATGGACCCCTGTTACAACATCCTGGCGACGGAGGACTCACGCTTACTCCATCAGTCTAGCACTGACCCATGCCGCGCTAATATAGGTTACTGAGGTTAGCTCGCCTAGTTCGCTCCTCTCTCCCTCTGATCCATACGATATGCTTGATGGTGTGTCAAATTACAACCCAACAACAACAACAACAACAGATGGAACCAATTCTCTGTTGGATCTGTTGTGTTGAATGTGTTGGTTACCTGTGTGTGAGTGTGTGGTCTTACCTGTGTGTGAGTGGGTAGCCCATCTTGGTATGAACTGCTGGAGATGTTCTGCACAGCATGGCGCTTCAGCAGTTTCGAGTCACCTCCCTGAAGGAAACACACACAGAGGTTCAGTCTTAAAGCCCTTGTAATGCCCAGGCGGACCTACGGATGGTTTCTGTTCCCTCCTGCGGGTGGACCTTCCAGATGGAAAATGGTTTCCGTTGGAACGTTGTCTAGGAGGTTAGCAATTCGCTCGCGACTGGAGGGCCTGGCTGGAAAATGGATTCTCCTCCGATCGGGTTACCTCCAATTCACCACCGGCATTGGAGACTACCTTCGTACCGCACAAGTACAAGTACATGTACTAGACAAGTTACAACAACATACAGTATTCACAATGTAATCTCTCGCGAACTTTGCATTGGGTCCTCGGCTATTGGCTAGAACTAAGGACCGTCACAATTATGATTCGTATGATTTGTTCATATATGATTGATATATATTTATTACCACAAGCACACAGACATACGTTGCTTCTAAATAAGTTCATATTTACTTAATCTGTCATGCCGTGAACGCCCGAATACCCTTGTACAGCTATGGCTAGCTTTCTGTGGGGAGTCTGTTTTGGTGTCTTTACTTTAGGACTCTGGCAGCGTTTCGGGGCTTCTCCCCAAGATCTGAACACATGGGGCCAAAGTCCGTTCCATCATCCTCCATCACCCCCCCCACTTCCTTTCCAAGACCACTCTCTGCCCTCCACCCTCCGAGTCTTTCAACCACTGTGGTTGCATCGTAGATCCCGAGTCCCCTTACCCCAGCATCGTGCATGTTTCCGACCCCTTCGGCACATATCTGCAACTCAGCACGCCCACAGCTGCTCGTTGTCACGGATGCCCTTTTGGAGACCTGGGCCAAAGGATTGTTAATAATTATGTTTGCTTTAACATGGCAGGTGTGTGTGTGTGTGTGTGTGTTGTGTGCTGGTGTGATAAAATATGTGTGTGGGGTGTGTGTGTGTGTGTGTGTGTGTGTGTGTAGTTGTGTGTGTGTGTGTGTGTTCATTACGATCAGTGGCCTTTCAGCCTCTCAAATCGGTGCTTTGGGGAACCGCACCACTGGACCAATCACCTGTAGAAGGAAAAACAGCTTTAATTACCTTCCTGTTCGTTCTGTTTGTTCTGCTCTTTGTCCCTCTTATCTCTGTTTTGACTGGAATGGTCCGTTCTATGTATGTCCATCTGTCTGACGAAATGCTTGTGTGTCTGCATCTATCATTATGTCTCCCTTTCAAACCCCTTATCTGATTTCTGTATGTCAGTCTGTTTGTTTAAAAGTTGGTCTGCCTGTCTGTCGGTCTCACCTCTCCCAGGTCCAGAATGAAACAGTCTCCCTGGTTGAAGCTCTCCCAGCTCACTGGCACCTGGGTCGCCCTGACCACACGCCGACCCTTGACCTGCATCAGCCTCTGGACGTCAACATCATTGGTCTCCACATGGCGGAACCCCGAAGCCACGCCCCCGCTCTGATGGCAGGAGCAAACAAACAAAAAAAAAAGCAATAAGAGGCATATTTACGACTGCCAGATAAAAAAGGATCAGGAAAGATATTTTCATGTTATGGGAAAGTTGTTCACCAAGTACTGGAGTCCACAACTTGAAATAAGCCGGGTGAAGCGTGCTGGAACTCGTGGCCCTGGATATCTTCGGTACTGGATGGTTCTCCCTCCAGTGTAGTCGTCCATCTGAACTACAAAGATGGCTGCAGACCCACTTTATATCCTGGAACAGATCTTCCCTGGTGATGACAACAGAGCACTTTGAGTTTCTGTGAACTGATTTAGATTTGGACCCTAGTATGATCTTACTTTCTATGGAGGTAGGCTTTCTTTAGCTTGTCCTATCTCATGTCGTTTTACCTCAGGTATTAGTGTTATTCATTGTGCCTAGTTATAAAAGGTTTTTTGTAAACTTTAAACCATGTAAAGGACACAATATTACAAAAACGCAAGCTTATATTCATCTCTATGAAATAGATTAGATATCTAAAATTAAAACCATCCAACTGATTCATCTGAACACCACACCGCCGCTTTGGCTTCGAGTCAGAGGATCAAGTTGGTTGGGTTGGTTCCAGTCCCGTTCCATCTCTCTATCTTTTTAATATTGTCATTTCCTCTTCTTCTGCCCTCTTCCCTCCTCCCACCTCCCATCTCCCCTGGCCAACCCGCCCTGTTCACCGGTACCTTGCCAGAAGTGCGGTCGTACTGAGGCCTGCGGCTCCTCTGTTTGGACCGTGTGAGGACTAGGTAAGGCGGTCCCCGCTGTAGAACGATCCGTCTTGGACGGCGGCAACGGCAACCAAAGTCCATGTCCTCCACTCGCCATACCTGCAGCCCGTCTGGCTAGAGGCTCTGTGTACACAGCCGCAGACCTGTCGAATACTCTAGGACGTGGTTCGTTCATCCTGATCCTCTGACGACACAGCCGACGCGTGCGCCACAACCTCACTATTTGATGGTGACCACTTTCACCGTCCGACTTGTCCGTCAACGGAGAACAATGGTGCATCTAAATGTCAGCATGATAATTGATTCAACCTCACTTTGATGGGACCACTTCACCGCGACTTGTCCGTCAACGGGAAATGCATCTAATGTCAGTTTGATAATTGATTCATCTTTCAAGTTCAAGTTCAAATACCAAACATTTCAGGGTTAATGCTGGAGATATTCAAAAAGTTTGTTTATGGATCATATTTCTATAATGTGCTTAATTGGCATTCATTGTCAATTCCGGCCCTGTATACAGGCACATCAAGGCTAGCCTAGGCTTAGCTTAATCATCTGTGGTCAATTGGCCTGATTTATGCAAATCTGTCAGTACCTCATTCATTCACCCACTCCATGATTCCACGTTCTCGTCGCAATACACATCATATGTAATCCCTATCCACTCCAGCTAGATTTGACCATCACTCTATTACACTTACTACTTAGAACGAATTTATTGGTCAAATCTAGGCTGGATGATAGACTATGAGTGTTACCGATATGTGTGGCCATGTCATGGACCAGGGGTGCATGTCATGGACCAGGTAGTTTATTGTTGTCTGCACTCAATTATAAATGATCATTCCAAGGAATGGAATTTCAGACAATACCTGATGTTATTTTGGTTTACTGTTTTTTCAACTAGAATACCATCATGTTTGGATTCATCAAGTCTAAATGAATCCCTAAACAATAGGGAAACATAAATCTGTAATAGCTCAGCCCTGTCCCAGCGCAAAGATAAGGACAGGTCCTTGCCATATGGGCTGTGTGCCCATAGCCGATGGTGTTCGAGCATTCTATTCTTGCATCGAAACAATTTAAATCACTGCAGGTGTTACAAATATGGAAACCGAGAACAGAGTTGGAACGTGAGCCAATACAGTATAGTTTACAGAAGTTGCTGGTTCCGTGTTTACACAAAGCCCTCCTACACACACACCACACACACACACACACACACACACACACACACACACACAACACACACACACAACACACCACACACACACAACCACTACACACGACGTTGACTATGAACATATTACAGGATTGGTCTCCTTCTTCCCGTCTTTCACTAAATTGGGGTATTCTCATTCTGAATGGATTGTTCTCTATTCAGTTCATTTCAAGGGCTCCAATAATTAAAGCACTCATACAGACCGTTAGTCTGAGTTCTACGATTACCCTAAGCCTCACCCGTTAAAGAGAGAAGGCAAAGCAGGGGAAAGAAACATTAAACACAAATTTCTTAATTGAGGAATAACAAAACTTGAAAAATATCGGACAAAATCCTACCTGTCCGTGTCGTAGTGTCGCTGATGCCATGTATGTTACAATGACAGTTGGAACAGACAAAAAAGGCCGCGTGATGAAATATTGAGGACAGGCTTCTACTACCCGCAAAAGAAAGGAGTGTGAATGGGGATACTCACCGTCCACCAGTCTAGGTTACCACTTGTTACCTGTCCTTGTCACCCCTCCTACTCCCGGCCACTCCCTCCTCCCCCCCCTAGAGCAGCCACACCCTTCCCTGGTTATCGTCTCATGGTCCCCGGAGCGGCTCCACGGTGAGATCTAGAGAGCCTAGTTGACGACTGCACGGCAAGCCAGGTGTTTTGCCCACATTCCACTCCGTTGGCCAGTAGGATTCCTATCCCATCTGCCATTCCATAGTCCGTGGCTACAAGCCTCTGGAACTAACCATGGGGTTGCTCTTTTAATAGTAGCCCTCTTTTAATAGTATCTTTTTTTTTTTAAATGATGTTCTATAGTTTGAAATTTTGCGACAACGTGCATGTTGATTAATGCCAACCAAGATAAAGTAGACCTAACGCAGGCAGGCCCGTCTTCCAGCTACCACTCGCTGTGTCAACAGCGGGACGAAGCATGTTTCCACACAAATACAAATACCAGCTCACTCAAACCCAACCTCACAATTTAAGTAATACTGCGGTCTGTCCAAAGCTTACAGGGAAAATTCCTACTTGTTCCTGACTTGTTTTCGGAGAATCTTAGTTGTACATTGACAGTTAATTCATATCTTTAATTAAGTGACACCTTCAAAAAAAATGTACATACTAACAGTACTGGTATATATTCCCAGTAGTTTTGAGAGCGGAAATAGTAGTTTTAAACTCATCGACACTGGCCTCTAGTGGACACAAAGAGAACCTGCGCTGCCGACACACAAACACAGGCGAGACCTATCGCCCACAACGCAGGGGTTGTTGTCGCTGGTCATTACGGAATCATGCCAGGGCTGCCCGGGGGAGGAAATGAGTTTTTTTAACCGATATTCTGTTTTTAAAGTAATCCGGAAGCTTACATGGAGATGTGTCAGGCAAGTTGACCAGACCTCTCTCCAGCAGCGCTGGAGACGGTGAGTGTTGTTGTGTTGGGCGTCATGACAGCCTAGCGGGCTCCACTAGCGGGTTAGCTCCACTTTAACACCTAGTGTTGATGTGCCCCCAGTAAACATAGTAGCTGCACAAAATACCATATTTTCACCATTCCCTCTCTTTAAAAACCATGTAGATAGCTTCTTTGGCACAACAACTTTTCATGTGTGTGTTTTGACCACCATGTGTTGAGGTTCACCGTGAAAATAAGCAATAAGTTGAAGGGGTGATCCACTGATCGTATCTGCTGTTCGTGTTTGGACATTGTGTTTTAAACCGTTTAATATCCCTGGCATTGCCACTGGTCGTTTTGAAAAGCATCTGTAGGATTTTGGATAGTAAAGTTCCCAAGAGAGTGACCTCGATGTTGTTTGCAAACTAGTGCATGGAAGCTCAGGTTTAAGGCTAGACTACATTCCTTCCTCTGCACTGTCACACACTTTGTCCGAGACTCACGTGATGAGCATAGAGATAAACCACCGTTTGACTCTTGTCAACAAGATATCTTGATTTATTTACCGGTCAAGATAGATTGATGAAATGTTGTATGTCTCGGCTTGTGTATCTCTCCGTTTACTCCCTGTCTGTTTCTCACACAGAGGGAGCCTTCAGTCGACTTAAAGGAGTCGTTTGTGGAACACTGGAAAGGAATCACAAATTACTACATCCAGACCACTGGTACCTGTCTATCTGATACCTGTCTTATCTGACAACCTACCTAGGCCCTTGTCTACCTGATTGCCTAATTTAGTGTGTGTGTGTGGTGTGCGGTGTGTGCTGTGTGTGTGTGTGTGTGTGTGTGGTGTGTGTGTGTGTGTGTGTGTGTGTGTGTGTGTGTGTCCTGGCAGATGAAGAGCGTCCAGCCAGGCAGACTGACATTCCCTGGCGTCTGAAGCAGATGCTGGACATCCTGGTGTACGAGGAGGGACAGCAGGTAGACACATCGGCTTGGTTCCAGTAGTTTTTGCTAATTCTCCAGATATCTTACTTGATCACCATTGTTTACATTCATGTTCATTGTATTCCAGCTCATCATGCCACTTTATGATCACATCATGAAGGTTGTGATTGGCCCACACCAGCTCAGCTCACCTTCAACTTTGAACATTGTTCCTTTCCTTGGGCTCAACAATTAGTACCCTTGCTTGAAGCTTGAGCGATCAAGCCTTAGCTTGATTATAAAGAAAATGTTTTGTAACAGACCCCTGAGCTGAAGCTCATTTGAGGAAGTCTTGAAGAGGTGCATCCTTTGAGCTGAACCTTTTAGGATGAATGATCACATCAGAGACCATTCATTACGGTTTGGTTGGTTAAGTTGCTGACTAGTTGTTTGGTTGGTGGATGAGGTTGCTGGTTCCATCGGCTGTTTGTTAGTTTCTGATTGGTTTGCTGGTTGATTGACAGGTGGTGGAGGAGACCGGCCCATGTCTGGAGTATCTGCTGCACCACAAACTGCTGGAGACGCTGTGCACTCTGGGAAAAGCCCAGGTACCCAAACACACACTGGATGGATATATAGAGTGCCTCCTTTTTAATTGGATACGGTAGCTAACATAAGTCAGTCCCAAGGAATTTGTGATTTCACATGACAATTCACTTCACTTGACACTTTCCCGCATGAAACATCATGGCTATTTAAAAATCATCATCCCTGTTTACAAACGTTCATTAATTACCTAAGCCCCCATGTCGAATGAATCTATTTACCAGAAATATATATCTGCAAAATTAACAAAATATATTATCCGATCAGTCATTTCTGCCATTTTCACAAATTCCGAAAACGTACTGTAATAAATGAACAAAAATCATTGCATATTGCTTACAATCCACAAATATGAATGAAATCCTGGTGGAGGAACTGATGCATGGACACATAGCTGTTAAGATACATAATGTTGAATAGATCTGTATAAAGTTTGACCTATAAACAACCTCCTCTCTCCTCTACAGTATCCTCCTGGTATGTTGCAGCAGGTCTTTTTGTTTGCTTCCAGTTTGTTGATGCAGATCAAGAAACCACTGCTTCAGATGCTTCAAATATACAGGCCCATCCAGGTTTGTTCACTCACTCACTCCCTCACAAACTCACTCACTCACTGACTTGCTTATCTAACTTTATTTGCTGTGTGTCGTTTTTGTCTAGAAGCTGATTGGGCTCTGTGCACTTCCTGGTTCAAAGACAGAAAAGGAGGAGGCACAGTTCCTATTGGCCGTGTGCTCCCAGGTCAAACAGGACCCATACCTACTCAACTATGTCCTAAAGGTAACCTAGCAACAGCAGACACAGCTTAAGAATAATAATAATAATAATTCATTAATTTTGTATCATGTTTTTCAATGACCAAAAGACGCATACAGGGAAGGGGGGGGACCTCACTAACCACCACCAGCTTACAGTTTACCTGTTACCTAATTAGCAGGCTCATGTTGGCTCTGTAACCATTTGGATGTTTCTTCTTGTTTGCTTTCTTTTTTAGATTCCTATCATTGCAAAATCCAAGATGACAGAATCGACCTCAAACCAATCAGGGGACAGAAATGGCCCAGACACTAAGAACGATAGCCAGTCCCATGACCCAACATCTCCAAGCCCTCCCTGTAACCTATCAGAGTCCACCACCTCAATCCACAGCCAATCGGAGTGCAGCGCCTCCAGCTTTGACCAATCAGGTTGTGCCAGCCCTCAGGCCGAGGCTCCTGATCTGGTGTTTGCCCTGGTCCATCTCACGCAGAGCCAGGTGACACCATCACCACCCACACCACCATGACGTCTCCTTTGAGCAAGCACAAACACTGCAGTGTTGTGGTTCTATTCCCTTTGTGTGGTGAAAATAAACTCAACTGTTATATGTTGACATCAAAACAAAACATAGTCAGAGGTAAATTGAGTGAAAATATGAGACTATTGATGAGGTAGGGAGCAGTTGCCCTGCATCGAGTGTCTTTCTCAAAGACCTCTGGCAATGTTTACCAGGAGTTCAACCATCAACCCTACAGTGGCTGGACGGCTACATGATGCCATATCGCTAAGTGTTGTGTCAGGGCCGTTTCCTGTTGTGCTGTGTGACGTGTTGTAACGAGGACGCCTGGTGTTTCCCCACAGCGCGGCCGGGTACGACAGAAGGCCCATGAAGGCCTGCTGCTGTTGGTCGGCCTGCAGTCCGAAGGCTCAGGGGAGACACTGGCTCAGCGCACCCAGCTAGTAGCTCTCCTCGCTGGGAAGCTGGTCCAGCTCTACTCCCTGGTCCCCACGGAAAGAGCTGGGACCCACAAGAATATACTCAACATGCCTCCGATTGCTGGAGGTGAAAGGACACACACAACACACACACACACACACACAACACACACACACACAACACACACACACACACACACACACACACACACACACACACACACACACACACACACACACACACACACACACACACACACACACACACACACTATTGTTGTATTAGCAGTGGGGTATTCCAGGTCAGCCTGAATGCTGTTTGTTCATTGTTGTCTATTGTCTTTATTATGTAGCAGCCAGTTCTCTAAAGCTAGTCCCGATGACAGCCTACTATGTCCAGGCCTCGACCACGTCACGCTCTTCTTCTGTTGGCTGGACTTCCTGGATCACATGATGACCGAAGCTCCCCAGGTAAGCTTCATCTGCTACTATGTATTTCCCACTCAAGACAGATTGCTGCTATTTAATACTATTTACTGTCTGAAAGGGTGTGCTGCATGATGGTCCCTTTACAGAAGAACAACTCTTCTGTTGCATCTTGCTTTGGCTTTGGCCTCATGTTCGCTGTGCGTGTGTGCAGGTACTAGCAGAGCGACTGTCTGGGTGTGTCCACAGCCTCTGGCTGAGTGAAGTCATGCTGCCTCAGCTCATGTCTACGTAAGGACCTTCTCTTTGGCTCTTCCTTTCACTGACTGCAGATCTGTTTTTATCATGGCATCAAAACAACCTTATTTAACATTACATTTATTCATTAAAGACATTCAACACACTGCTGGTCAACGATAAGCATGCACCATATGACCAAACCATTGCTAAACTAATTCTTCATGACCATCAATAAAGACCAAATCCCAATGCCTGGAGACCTGCAAAGCAACACATCCGCTGGCTGCTATTAAACGGATCTAATTTATATACTCATCTTCTAGCAGGTTAGTCAGGTGCAGCAGTTGGGTTGCTACTGGTATCTGTTTTACATATATGGAGCAACTCCTTTATTTAGCTTGGCTTCATTGGCATGTAAGTTGTTAACAACTTACATGGGCTAACAACTATGTTCGGTTGGTCAATTGGTTGGTAGATATGCACTTGTTTGACCAGATCCTCATTGGTCGGACAAGCGCTGGTATCACTTGTATAAAGAGAAAAACACTTCTCATGGGGGGGGGGGCGACATATGCAGACCGACATATTTAATATTTTAATGATAGGCTATATTGGGTTAGAAAAAACGTTAATTATGAATAATGAATACACATTGTGTCATGTCATGTCACATCAGATTTAAAATCCAACACAGGAACCCTCTGACTTCCTCCAAACAGCACTCACCTGGTATTTAGGCTACCAGTTAGAGTAGAGTGCACTGAGGCCGATTTGAAGTTATTGTAGAGATAACATGCATAGGTTTTGAATAATTGTTTTCAGTCTACAATGATTTTCTTTGACTGCAGCCCTACTGAACAGTACGTCCTAATCAAGCAGTGAACTGTGTGTGTGTGTGTGTGTGTGTGTGTGTGTGTGTGTGTGTGTGTGTGTGTGTGTCAGGAGTGAGTCAGCGGTCTTCCTCAGCACGGTGGTTCTCTGCAGAGTGGTTCAGGCAGTCCGGTCTACTGCCCTTCTGGACCGGCTGGTCATGTTTCTCCTGGGGAGCCAATCACAGCCAGAGGAACCAGCGGACACTCAGGACCCCAACGTCCTCCGGGGCCGCCTCATTCAACAGTGTGACCACATCTCTGAGGAGGTCGGTCAGACAGACAGACAGACAGACAGACAGGCCGACAGACACAGACAGGCATAACGGCAGACGAGAGGGACACTACCAAAGTCAGGTTGGAGGCAGATAGACTGATAATGGTGCAGAGACCTTGAGGAGGTGGATATAGATATCGACCCTAGACAGGCAAACTGTTAGACAGGTAGATCGAGAAGACAGGCTGATGGATAACATCACTTTATTAATTCCAGAAAGGAAGTTTGCTATTGTCAAACAACAGGTGGCAGTTTTTTCACTTTAAGTTGGTTGGTCATATATATGTATTCTTTGTATATATATATATATTAATGTGTGCCACTTAATGGCATAAATGTGTGTGTGGGTGTGTGTGTGTGTGTGTGTGTGTGCGTGTGCGCGTGTGCGCCACACCTAATGATCTGTCTCTCTGTCTGTGCGTCTCTTTCTCTATCCATTTTCCATCACGTCTGTCTGTCTGTCCTGCAGATCAGCATGGCCTCCCTGCGTCTCTTCGAGGAGTTGTTATGGAAGCCCCACGGGGCCATTCTGCATAACCTGGTGCTGAGGAACCTGGAGCCGCGGCGCTACCTCACCCTGACCCCCGCCCCCCTGGATGACCGCCACACGGACAGTGGAGAGGACCACGAGTGAGTCTGGGGCTGGCAGGGCTAACACCAACCACGGAGGGGGGGCGGGGGTGGCTGTGTTTATAGAACAACGCCAGGGTGACATCCCCTTAAAGGGTGACATCAGCGTTTGATTAATGTGGGGGAGAATGGAGAATATTCTATTTGTTTTACCTATGCCAAAACCCCAGGAGACGATATTAAAGTTGAATATTTGTAGTGTGTCTCAAAAACGATAATTCCTGTGGTTTTAACGGCACAAAGCACACAACAGCGCAAATGTAGCAAGGCTGTGTATTTTCGCACGTTTCGTAGGGACTGAAGTCTCTATTGGACGAGAACATTTACAAATATATATTTTGCCTCTGTTATGACGCGGATTTGTACTTTCGGCGTTGGAATTGCATAACTTAAGATGCATTATGCCCGTGCAGACCGTTAACAGGAGGCAATGTGTGAGGTCTGTTAACCATTCATCTGATCACTATAGTTCGCTGTCCCTCCGACGGGGCATACCATAAGGCCCATCTAGGCCCAGTAGGAGATTTCTTTTTTTTTAGACTCATGGGTCTCGAGGCTTGATGCTCTGGACAGAGCAGTCCTACTCGCCGTCCTCTAGCGCCAGTATTTAGTTTATGGTCTGCGCTTGCACATTCCAAGATCGAGTCTAGCTGTAAGTCTGAAAGAATGGAATCATTCAGCACTGGATTTGCTGCATACTTTTCATACAAATTAATTAAGTGTGTGTGTGTGTGTGTGTGTGTGTGTGTGTGTGTGTGTGTGTGTGTGTGTGTGTGTGTGTGTGTGTGTGTGTGTGTGTGTGTGTGTGTGTGTGTGTGTGTGTGTGTGTGTGTGTGTGTGTGTGTGTGTGCAGAGACCTGGAGGAGGACCCCTGGTTCCCCGACTCCCTGTACTCCGATGGACAGACCCTCCCCTCGCCCTCCTCAGCCTCGTGTGGAGCCTTGCTCAACAGCCATGTCCACTCCACTGACGTCATCAACAGGTGTCCTCACGCCCTATTTAATTGTCCTCTATTACGTTGTTTTCTGTCCATCATTTTTACACACTTATGGCAGAGAATGTCTGCTATTATCGTGTACATATAAATATGTGGTATGTTTACCCTTGTGTACCCTTGAATTAAGTGTGTGTGTGTGTGTGTGTGTGTGTGTGTGTGTGTGTGTGTGTGTGTGTGTGTGTGTGTGTGTGTGTGTGTGTGTGTGTGTGTGTGTGTGTGTGTGTGTGTGTGTGTGTGTGTGTGTGTGTGTGTGTGTGTGTGTGTGTGTGCGTGTGTGTGTGTGCGCGTGTGTGTTAGTTTCCTCTGCCTGGTCCCACAGGAAGTGAAGTCCTCCCAGCTGGTTCAGGAGGGAGGCTATGATTCATATGTCTTGGAGGCACGCTCTCTGGTAGAACATCATTTCAATAAAACCTCCTCCGCCACACCCAAACTCAATTTAAACTAAACCCAGTTTCCTCACCACACACTACAACCTAAACCAAGTCATGTATCATCACACACTTCATCAATACACGATATTTAAACATATAACAGGAGCCGACTGCACTCCCCTAAAAATGTAAACAAACCCACAAACTCTGACGGGGTAGTGGGGCGGATGAGTTTCCTTCCATCCACTCGTACCACTTGGAGGTGACCTCACCTAGATCATGTCCATGCGTACGGTTGAGTGGTCCAAATAAGTATTAGAATAAATCCTCATGCAATAGGTGGTGCTAGAATTTTTTACAAGCCTACAGCCAGCCCACTCCCTCCCCTACCTGCAGTCCCAAACTAGAAACATTCTGTCAGTGAGATGATTCTTGTACATCACCACCACGCCTACTCCATCCACCCCCACCAACAGCATCAGTATATTCACTGGCTCAGTAACCATTCCGCGATTTTGGGGGGGCTGATGCCACTTTATAACCTGGTTACCTGTGTCTGTATTATTCTTTCTGATGAGCTACTTTATATTAATTGGTCTGTCTGTCGGTCTGTCTATGTTGTGTCAGTGTGAGGCGTGCGGCCCTCTCACTCAGCAGGACTGGGTCGAGGACCTTCCTCCTCCCTCCTCTTCCTCAGTGGTGGCGGGGACAGTCTTCTATGAAGGACTCTTCCTCCAGGTCCTGTTTGACCGCCTGGGACGTCTCTTGGAGCAGGTATCTTGTCCCATTCAGTTTGTTGAATAAAATGGTACTAGAGTAGGCAAATTGTAACTAGGGTGAGTCTGTTATGCTCACTAGTGTGTGTGTGTGTGTGTGTGTGTGTGTGTGTGTGGTGTGTGTGTGGTGTGTGTGTGTGTGTGTGGTGTGTGTGTGTGTGTGTGTGTGTGTGTGTGTGTGTGTGTGTGTGTGGTGGGGTGTGTGTTGTGTGTGTGTGGTGTGTGTGTGTGTCAACCCACAGCCCTACGATCTGAACCTCCAGCTCACCTCGGTGGTGTCCCGGCTGGCGGCGTTTCGACACCCGGTGATTCACGGAGTTCATGCTGGACCCGTACATCACGCTCACCCCGGGAGCACGCACCCTCTTCACGGTCCTCATCAGGGTAACATCCCGTAATAGTAGCCCTCCGTCTAACCCCACACCCCCTCGTCCAATGGGGGATCCTACAAGACCACAATGCAGTGCTTAGATTTTGCTCACAGACAGGGGTTTCTAGTTTGTTTCTGTGTCCCGTATTTTCCGCACTATAAGGCGCACCGGATTATAAGGAGCACCTTCAATGAATGGCCAATTTTAGAACTTTTTTCATATATAGGGGCGCACCGGATTATAAGGCGCATAGAATAGAAGATACTGCAGTCAAACGTTTGAATGGGGTTGCGTTATGCATCCACTAAATGGAACTGCTAAAGGGAATGTCAACAAAACAGTCAGATAAAGTCAAACTTTATCAAGCGTTCTGACAACTCCGTTCACTCCCATGGTAACGATGTTCAAACGTCAATGTGCATATTCACAATATCTCCCAGCCTTGTTAGTTGTAAACACGTAAAAGAAACACAGTCTGATACTGCTAATTCAAACGTTAGCGCATAACTCAACATTGTTCAGTTACGTATAACACGTAAAGCTCACTTTTTCAGTTCCTTCCCCGTCCACGAATCCCTTGAATTCTTCTTCAGTGTCGAATTGAAAAGTTGGGCGAGTACGGCATCCAACATGCCCGGCTCCCTCTCGTCATTATCCGAGTCAGTGTCACTGCTGCCTGGCAGTTCAGTGATTATTCCTGCCTTCGTGAAAGCTCGGACCACAGTTGAGACTGATATATCAGCCCAGGCATCCACGGTCCATTGGCAGATTGTGGCGTAAGTCGCCCGGCGCTGTCTCCTCGTCTTGGTGAACGTGTGTTCGCCTTCTAAGTGTTAGTGTAATTTTCTCAAAAAACAACAGTGCGCCTTATAATCCGGAGCGCCATATAAGGCGCTCCGGATTATAAAGCGCACTGTCGTTTTTTGAGAAAATTAAAGGCTTTTAATTGCGCCTTTATAGTGCGGAAAATACGGTAGGTTTTTTATCGGGATGTTAACGCAGAGTTCCATGATCTGACCCTAGGTGATCGGTGAGTTGATGCAGAGGGTCCAGGCCATCCCTGACGTATCAGACAGGCTGATCCGGATTAGGAGAAAGCTCCTTGAATTGGACCAACACAGCCAGTAAGACCTGAATCTACCTATCGGTCTGCCTTTCTGTCTGTCTTTCTGTCCCAACCTGTCTGTCTTCTATTGACGGAGTGAAGCTTGATTCTGTATTTAATATCTATTAACTAGTCTCTGGTGATATTTACTATCTTGTAACTAGTCTAAGGTAACCTCTATGGTTATGTACTGTATATGTTAACTAGTCTCTGGTGTTATGTGTTAACTAGTCTCTGGTGTTGTTATGTATATGTTAACTAGTCTCTGGTCTTATGTACATGTTAACTAGTCTCTGGTGTTATGTACATGTTAAATAGTCTCTGGTCTTATGTATATGTTAACTAGTCTCTGGTCTTATGTACATGTTAACTAGTCTCTGGTCTTATGTATATGTTACCTAGTCTCTGGTCTTATGTACATGTTAACTAGTCTCTGGTCTTATGTACATGTTAACTAGTCTCTGGTGTTATGTATATGTTAACTAGTCTCTGCTGTGCCTGCAGGGAGGAACACCAGACGCTGCTCAGAGGGATCATCCTCCTGGAGGAGTTCTGTAAGGAACTAGCCGCGATAGCCTTCGTTAAGCTAACCCTGGACCACGACTGACTCCGCCCGGTTCTCCCCCGGGCTCCCGTTGACCTTTAGTGGACCTGTCCGGCTTCATTCTCTCTGGGGCGTCAGAGACCTGGACTGTGGGTCTCCATGGATCTGTACTCTGAACCTGTCCCGAGGAGCTGAGCGACCATGGACGTATTCCTCAGTATTTTATTAACAAGCCAAATAGTCTTATTTCTGCTGACTTTCAGGAGGATTTGAGGAGCTGTTCTCTCGGAGCGGTGCTCAAGCGTTCAAAGCTTTCAACACTGGACATGGGTTATTGAGGGTATTTACGGAACGTGTTCCACGAGCACGACACACTCTTTGTGTTGTGAGTCGATCGACAGCTGAGCTAGAACGGTGCAACCAATGGCATCGCAGCACTGGGGTTGATGTGATGTGACACCAGCGTGTGTGGCTGCTGATCAGTGAAGTCTGTCGGGAAGATTGCAACGGTGACATCACCCCTCGACAGCCAATCGCGCTTCTGTGAGCCGTCCGTCCCCCTTTGCTTCCTGATTGGCCTCCGAGCGGCCAATGAGCCTTACGAGAGCGGTACGTGCAAATTGTGTGGGCATATTTACGTATTCTTTCTTTTTTTATATTTTAAGCATGAGGGTTCCTTCCTATTCTATCTGTACACTTTCAACTCCTGGGTGGAAACACCCCGTTAAATGAAAAAGAAAAGGCTGTGATTACGTTGTTGTGGGCCATTAATTTATTTTTTTTACTATTTTATCGTTTGAAATGGCAGACTTTTATTTTCTTTAGCTGGAGACAATCTAAAACGAGAGTCTGCCTTGCTAGTGTCCTGCAATCGAATACAGACGGCCTCCCACTGTCTCTCCTGTCTAACTAAATAAACGTTACACTCATCCCTTTAATGGCATCAGTCTAGTTGAGGTTGCACATCATGTCTGAAGTTGCGCATTACTGCGGGACAGCACATTCATTATCTGCTAAATGCTGCATATTTTACACAAATATTTATATTTAAAACTATGGCGTGTATGAAAAATAGTACTGTGACTCTTATGCGTTAGCTTGCTTCCTTACTATTTTTGATTTCTGATTTGGAAAAAAAGTCGACTGATGCGATCATGACATTGGAAATGGATTAAAGTTTTGAATGTGAATTGTCTGGTTTTATTTAACAACGCTGACTTTTGCTGTTGAATATAACTAATTGTGTCACAACAACCTAATCTTGAGCCATGAGGAAATATTGTCAAGTGGGTTCCAGTCATGGTCCTTTGTGATATTAGTTATTAAGTAGTAATGACAGATTCCGTTAATTTTTTTTATTCACACCATTATCACTGTAGGCCTACTAACGTAGGCTACACTTTGATACATTTAGTTATCGTTTAAAGACTAATCTCAGTTCCGGCATTCCTGTAGTCTGATTTGTGAGGCTTGTTGTAGTTTAAGACTGGATTGAACTAAAAAAGAACCCATCAAGCCCCGTCAGCACCATCAGATATCAGCGGGGCTCTTCGTCCCGCCGACTCTGTTTTGGCGCCCCCGTGTGGCGCGGTGCTCCACCCTGCAGTCACACAGCGCCAGATGAGGCCCCCTCCCCTACTGCTGCCGTAGAGGAGAGCAGAGGAAACCGAGTCCCGTTGGTGAAACAGGCGTCTTTCAACGCAACGGAGGCCTCATCTAAGTGAAGGTCATCCCAGAGGAGCGGCCGTAGCATTTTTATCAAACCGAGGCGTCTATCCTGGAGGTGGAAGAAGGCAGTCGTGACATCCAAGCCCCGGGCCGTGGGCAGCTTTTCCTGCAGAGAAGACGAGCTGCGCCTCTATCCCTCTTGCATCCATCTCCATCTCTCTCTCTCTACCTAGCAGCCTACCTATTGGCCTATATCTTTTTTCGTGGGGGGTTTTGTGCATTGGATTTGACTGGTAGATTCCGATTAGACGTCCGATCACCGCGATGGGGAACCGGGGGATGGAGGATCTGATCCCGCTCGTTAACCGAATGCAGGATGCGTTCTCGTCCATCGGGCAGAACTCGGACATGGACTTGCCGCAGATCGCCGTGGTGGGTGGCCAGAGCGCAGGGAAGAGCTCCGTGCTGGAGAATTTCGTCGGGAGGTGAGAGAGGTCTATGTATGTCCGTCCCCCCGTCCCCCTTGTGCTTGGTGGGTATCTGACGTTTAGTGCTGTGCCTGCTTCTGCATGCAGCTGCTTTTAATCTGGTTTATAAACGGACAAATCCCAAATCAAATAAGGACATGTATATAAAAAGGGTCCAGATCCAAAGTCGACCGATATGGAGGTTCAATGAAACCCACCAGCATCGCTGGCTCTAGCGGAATTCGATTCATCACAGGAGAATTGTTGCATCTTGGTAGTAGCTTATCAACTCGGCGCAGCAGCAGCTTTAGTGCTGCTGCTGTGTGGGACGAGTGTCGCTTGTGTAAAGGCACGATTAGGGAGAGGAGGCCAAACGCCTTCTGCCTTCTGCAGACAGTAAATTCACATTTAGATGATCATTATTAGCAGCATATCTTGTCGACATCCACATAATCACAACCGCTTCTTGACAAACTGCATCTCGTGATGCGATTTTTTTTTTTATAGGCGCCACAAGGCAGGAGACGCCAGCAGTCTCCCTCCTTGTCACGCTCTCTGTGATAGAGAGAGAGAGAGAGAGAGAGAGAGAGAGAGAGAGAGAGAGAGAGAGAGAGAGAGAGAGAGAGAGAGAGAGAGAGAGAGAGAGAGAGAGAGAGAGAGAGAGAGAGAGAGAGAGAGAGAGAGACACACACACACACACACACACACACACACACACACACACACACACACACACACACACACACACACACACACACACACACACACACGCACACACACACACACACTCGCAGAGAAATACACACAGTCAATCAGTGGCTCTCGAGCAGAGCTCCCCACCCCCACTTACCCTCCCACACAGTGAATCGATGCTCGTAAGCTATCAGCATGACTCTATTACTCTCCATGCGACTGGAGTTGAATTTCGACTTAATTTGCTTTATCTGTGATGCACTTCGTTGCTTCTGTTGTGGTATTATGAGTGTATTTAGGAGTCTGTTGAATGTAGGCCTACGCTATTTTACAATTCCTTGTCAATTCAAATCAGACCTGGTTGTATTAATAACATCCAACAATAAAATCAAATGTCAAACAGTCAAAAGACAAAAGAGATAATCAGTCGTCCTCTCTTCTCTCCGCTCTTCTCCTATCTCCTCCTCTCTCCCTCTCTCCCCTCTCTCTACCATACTCTCCTCTTCCCGCCCCCCGCACTCATCTTATCTCGCCTCCTCTCTCCTGTCATCCTATCTCCTCACCATTCTGCTCTCCTCTCCTCTCCACCTCTCTCTCCTCTCTCATCCTATGCCCTCTCCCCTCTCCTCTCTCCTCTCCTCCCCTCCCCTCACAGGGACTTCCTGCCCCGTGGGTCTGGGATCGTCACTCGTCGCCCCCTGGTGCTGCAGCTCATCAACTGTCCTACAGGTGAGCCAATCAGAGCGCCCGGTGGCTGTGGTGGGCGCCTTCAAAAAAAATGGCTGCATTCCAATGATCTACTATATCGTGATTTGCCTGGTACTTCCTGCTGAATCTCTAGATGATTTCCTATATCTCCATTGTATGTGCTTTAACAATTATAAAATGATTGACAAGAAGATTATGGCTGCCCAATAGTCTTCAAACCGAGGTTACATAATGTATCTTAGCAGGAAGTCTTTAAGGGATTCTTTGACGTGTGTCATTATGCATTTACGTATAATGTAACGTAACTATCGAAGTCTGAAGATAGGGATTGGTCAGATCCTCAACACTGGACATCACTTTAAGTGATGCTGAATCAGCTCAGCTGTCTGAATCTGTACTAATTCCACATCTTTCTTTTATCGCATTGCTGGTGGTGCTCGGAGCTAGCTTGATCAAACCTAAGCATGAGCAACTTATGAAATAAGCTCTGGCCCCCCTGTTAACACATTTACTCTCAGTAAGCAGTGTGTTGCATCATGCTCAATCAATAGGTGACTGAATAACGTGTTAGAGTGTGTTAGAGTCATAAAGTCAGAGTCGTCTGTACAAGCGGGGCTTTGGTTCGGGTTGTATCGCAGCCTCGGCGGTTCTGATGGTTTCTTTGTGTGGCAGAATACGCTGAGTTTCTGCACTGCAAGGGGAAGAAGTTTGTGGACTTTGATGAAGTGCGGCAGGAGATCGAGGCGGAGACGGACCGCATCACGGGACAAAACAAAGGAATTAGCCCAGTACCCATCAACCTGAGGGTGTACTCGCCTAATGGTAACACGCACACATACACACACACAAATACACACAAATACATACATATAAACACACACACACACACACACACACACACACAAATACATACATATAAACACACACACACACACACACACACACAACACACACATACACACACACACACACACACACACACACACACACACACACACACACACACACACACACACACACACACACACACACACACACACACACAAACACATACACATTCTCTCAGTCTCTCACTCTCTCTCACACTCTCTCACACTCTCTCTCTCTCTCTCTCTCTCTCTCAGTCTCTCTCTCTCACTCTCTCACTCTCTCTCTCTCTCTCTCTCTCTCTCTCTCTCTCTCTCTCTCTCTCTCTCTCTCTCTCTCTCTCTCTCTCTCTCTCTCTCTCTCTCTCTCTCTCTCTCTCTCTCTCTCTCTTTCTCTCAATCACTGTCACTGTCACTCTTTCTCTCACTGTGACACACAGACACACGCCCCCCACGCCCCCCCCCACCCACCACACACACACACACGCATACTTGAGACATCAACATGTTGGTCTGCTCCCCCCCAGTGCTGAACCTCACCCTGGTGGACCTCCCGGGGATGACCAAGGTCCCGGTGGGCGACCAGCCAGCCGACATAGAGCAGCAGATCCGGGAGATGCTGATGCAGTTTGTAACCAAGGACAACTGTCTCCTCCTGGCCGTGTCCCCGGCCAACTCTGACCTGGCCAACTCTGACGCTCTGAAGATTGCCAAGGAGGTGGACCCGCAAGGTGAGAGACGTCCACGCAGGCGTCGTAGACGTGTGTGTTCTCTGTTGGTTCATCTGACACTCTCATCTCATTATTTGTGTGTTCTAGAACTGCCCTGTGATTTCTGCTGCAGGGACACACACATTTCCCATCTGGGAATAATCAAGCATCATCTTATTTTGTCTTATCTTATCTGAATCCATGTTTTATTTACATTGATGTTTGAATTACGCATCCCTTTGTGAAGCCCTTTGTAATTAATAGCTGCTATAGCCCTCTTCTTCTATAGAGAAGAAGAGTGAGGCTAATTGTGTGTGTGTTGTTTTTATGTGTGCGTGCGTGAAGGACAAAGGACCATCGGAGTGATCACCAAGCTGGACCTGATGGACGAGGGGACGGACGCCAGGGACATCCTGGAGAACAAGCTGTTACCTTTAAGGCGTGGTAAGACAGACAGACAGGGGGGCAGACAGACAATAAGACAGAAAGAGACATGTTGAGTCATTCCGTGTTCGGTAGACTTACTGTCCATGAGAATAAGTCTTATTTATCAATGATAGTACGTTTTTTATGATCACTTGTCAAATGAGATGGATATTGTTTTATTAAACCAGTACAACTGGCTGATCTTTTATTCAACAAGGAGTGGTTTGTGAGTGTACCTGAGTAATTATACAAAGCTGTAGTTGGTCAAGAGTCTCGTTATCAACAAAAACATACATAAACGCAGATGAGTTGAGGGTGAGTGTTGCCGCCATGAGACTGTACGGTTCGGTATGGCTCCAGAAGCTGAACGGGGAACCATAACACTAGGCTATTTTCTAAGAGGGTTAGGGAGACTGCTGCATGCGCGAGAAAGAAATCACCGTCTGCACCATCAACAGCATTTTGGTGGACCATTGGGAGTTGGCCCATTGGACCATTCAAGAAACCAACTTTCCTGTGTTTTTAACATGGACATTGAGTTAATGTTGCATACTTTGAGTTCCCAGCCCGCGTGTGAAGCATTATTGTCTATTAGAAAACAGCCAATGCTTTGCGGATGGGCTTTGCGTAGCTACAGTGTGCCTCTGGCCCGCCCTCTACAGGCTACATCGGCGTGGTGAACCGCAGTCAGAAGGACATCGACGGCAAGAAAGACATCAATGCCGCCCTGGCCGCCGAGAGGAAGTTCTTCCTGTCCCACCCCTCATACCGCCACCTAGCGGAGCGCATGGGTACTGCATACCTGCAGAAGGTCCTCAACCAGGTACATACACACAAACCTACCCAGGCATGTACGCACACACACACACACGCACACACACACACACACACACACACACACACACACACACACACACACACACACACACACACACACACACACACACACACACACACACACACACACACACACACACACACACACATAAAACACAAAACACAAGGCATGCACACACAGACACACACAGACACGCAGACCATTGACACACAGGCAGGACCACAGGTCTCAAGTCTCACACACATACAAACACAAACACACATACCACACACATGTGTCACCCCCCCCCACACACACACACACACACACACACACACACACACACACACACACACACACACACACACACACACACACACACACACACACACACACATACACAAATGGTACACATACACACACACACACACACACACACACATTGCACACACATGGCACACATTAACAAACACACACACGGCACACATGTCACACAAACACACAAATACACACACAATCACACCTATGTATTATTTTATTCTCTCATGCTAATGATGATACCCTGGCAACAGTGGTTACTGATCAACAGTCTCCCATAGCAACAGCATGCATCCTGGTTCCTCCTCCCTAGCAACTGACCAACCACATCCGGGACACCCTGCCAGCCCTACGATGCAAGCTGCAGAGCCAGCTCCTGTCCATCGAGAAGGAGGTGGAGGAGTACAAGAACTTTAGACCCGACGACCCCAGCCGCAAGACCAAAGCCCTCCTACAGTTAGTACCCACACAGACACACACACAGACACACACACAGACACACACACACACACACACACACACACACACACACACACACACACACACACACACACACACACACACACACACACACACACACACACACACACACACACACACACACACACACACACACACACACACACACACACACACACACACACACGTACGCACGGATACAAACACACACACACACGGATACACACACACAGTCACACAAACAGACACACACACACACACACACACACACACACACACACACACACACACACACGCACACACACAGACAACTGAACACACACGTACAAACACACACGGACAAATGTGCACAGACACACACACTCAAAACAGCACATACACAGATATGCAGACACAGACATGCACAAACACATGCGTGTGCACAGACATACAAACACAAAAATATGCAAGCATACGCACTACACATACATAGACACATACACGTGAACACACACAGGCACACACACACAAAAACAGAGATATAAGCGCATGCACATATGCGTGCAAGTGCTCTGAATTACATTATTTTAAAACATTTGCACTAAAATGTTTTGAAACAACAACTATTCCTTCCTAACAACCAACCTGCGTCCCGTGTGTCAGGATGGTGCAGCAGTTTTCTGTGGACTTTGAGAAGCGCATCGAGGGATCAGGAGACCAGATCGACACCTACGAGCTGTCTGGGGGCGCCAAGATCAACCGCGTCTTCCACGAGCGCTTCCCCTTCGACCTGGTTAAGGTACACACACACACATACGGACACGCACGCGCACGTACATACACGCACACACACACACACACATATGCACCTGAGACATGAGACATGATCTGTGATGTGTTTGTGTGTAGTTGGAGTGCGATGAGAAGACTCTTCGGAAGGAGATCAGCTACGCCATCAAGAACATCCATGGAATCAGGTAATTTTCTACTTCATCTTTCTGTATTTCCTTTTTTATGTTACTATTACTATTACTACTATGTTATGAAACTGTTTACTAATCTCCTCTCCTCTCCTCTCCTCTCCTCTCCTCTCCTCTCCTCTCCTCTCCTCTCTTCTCTTCTCTCTCCTCTTCCTCCCTCTCCTCTCCCTCTTCCTCTCCTCTCCTCTCCTCTTCTCCTCTCTCTCTCTCTCTCTTCTCTTCTCCTCTTCTTCTCTTCTCTTCTCTTCTCTTCTCTTCTCTTCTCTTCTCTCCTCTCCTCTCCTCTCTCTCTTCTCCTCTCCTCTCCTCTCCTCTCCTCTCCTCTCCAGGACGGGTCTGTTTACTCCCGACATGGCGTTTGAGACCATCGTGAAGAGGCAGATAGCTCAGATCAAGGAGCCATGTCAGAAGTGTGTGGACATGGTCATATCCGAGCTGGTTAACACCGTGCGACAGTGCACCCTGAAGGTAGAACATAGAAGCTCCCCCCTGTCCCCGTGATCGGAGGATTGTTTCATGAGCTAATGATTCAGGACACTGAATACAGCTCGAGCGGTACGAGGCCCCAGAGGAGGAAACACTTTTTTTTGTGTGTGTGTCTGCAGCTGGCCCAGTACCCCATGCTGAGGGAGGAGATGGAGAGGATCGTCACACAACACATCAGAGACCGAGAGAGTCGCACCAAAGACCAGGTCAGAGTCGCACAGAAACCCAGGTCAGAGTCCCACCAAAACCCAGGTCAGAGTCCCACCAAAACCCAGGTCAGAGTCCCACCAAAACCCAGGTCAGAGTCCCACCAAAACCCAGGTCAGAGTACCACCAAAACCCAGGTCAGAGTCCCACCAAGACCTATGTATCACTTAAGTATAAGTTATATAGTAAGAAGAAATATAATAACCCTGTCTGTCTGTCTGTCTGTCTGTCTGTCTGTCTGTCTGTCTGTCTGTCTGTCTGTCTGTCTGTCTGTCTGTCTGTCTGTCTGTCTGTCTGTCTGTCTGTCTGCTCTGTCTGTCTGTCTGTCTGTCTGTCTGTCTGTCTGTCTGTCTGTCTGTCTGTCTGTCTGTCTGTCTGTCTGTCTGTCTGTCTGTCTGTCAATCTATCTCACAGGTCATGCTTCTGATCGACATTGAGTTGTCCTACATGAACACGAACCATGAGGACTTCATTGGCTTTGCTAAGTAAGTCACTACCACATCTCCTCCCTCCTCCTCCTCACCTCCCCTCTACTCTCATCTCATTGTAGTTGGGATTTTGTTTTAAAATAAAAGGATGAATGCACACAAACCAACCACAACGGTAGTCACATTAATTATTACTGTAAAGTAATTAATTGATAAATATGTAATATTCTGGCTTCAACGTCATTGTTTCTTTCTCCTTTATGATGGGTCTCTCTCTCTCTCTCTCTCTCTCTCTCTCTCTCTCTCTCTCTCTCTCTCTCTCTCTCTCTCTCTCTCTCTCTCTCTCTCTCTCTCTCTCTCTCTCTCTCTCTCTCTCTCTCTCTCTCTCTCTCTCTCTCTCTCTCTCTCTCTCTCTCTCCAGCGCTCAGCAGAAGAGTAACCAGGCGAACAAAAAGAAGGCAGCAGGTAATCAGGTGAGTCAACCTATGATTATTCATAATTAGGATATACTGTATATAATATTTAATGATAATATTCATCTATGAATAGCTTGGTGCTAATATGATATTCTAATCTGTGAACAGTAGGTGGTCTCATGAACTGCTCATTTCCCTATTCCTCCAAGCCGTCTCTAATATTTACATTTGTTATTTAAACCTGAGCTGTATTATAAAGTGAATTACGTAGTAAAGCTAAGAGTTACTATCCACAAGAATCCATGTCTGTATCTTTTCTGACTTGGGCCTAGCTCAGACACCCAGCACTCCCCACCTCACCTCTGACCGTCTCACCAACGTTGCACCACTCCTCAGTGACGAAGGCCTATGAGGCTGTGCTTCTGTTATGCTGCCTTTTAGATCCTTACATCAGGATAGGGCCTCAGTTTTGTAATTCAAAATGACCGGTTTTAAGCTTTGCCTCAAGGACGGGGAGCAATGTTTGATCATTTCTGCGCTTTTGAACAAATACGATCCATTTACTTTCAGGATGGGGATGAAAGAGACTACTTCTTCTATCTGGAATACTAAAGGCTTGATACTACTGTCTCTTGTGGGCATTGAAAGGCAATAATATATAACGTTTTGTTCTCTTCACTTTAATAATTATTATTATTATTCAATACTAGTTTATATAATAGCAATGAAAAATTGTCAGAATCCATAATTGTTCTGGATGAAAAGTCTCTAGATGGCACAAGGGTGTTTCATTGAGGCTCTCTCGTGAGGATCATAACAGTCTTTGATCGATCACATCGTTTCACATTGTCCATACGACACAGAGCTGTCTCGTCGCTCTTATGCTGATGAGCTGTCATCCTCCTACAATAGCGCGTTGCTGTAAGTAAGTCGAATGACGTATGTGACTACTGTACTGTTAGGTATAGTTAACATAGAATATGTCCAGTAGAATACAATATGGACCTGTAAGATTGGGTTATTCCTCCACAATCTTACCTTTTCTGGCGTAAGCTAAACCCTACAAGCAAACCTCTAAGGGACTTGTATGTTGATCTATGTGTCTATTATAGTGATAATGTGGTTCTCTGGGGCTAAACCTCTTCTGTAATGTTGATATCTATCTGCATTTCTTTTCCCTCCGTTGTCATGGCAATCCAGGATGAGATTATGGTAAGAATTGTATGTGAACTCTGTGTGTGGTGTTATACATGGTGTGTGTCCGTGTGTGTACGTCTGTCTCGTGTGTGTGTGTGTGTGTGTGTGTGTGTGTGTGTGTGTGTGTGTGTGTGTGTGTGTGTGTGTGTGTGTGTGTGTGTGTGTGTGTGTGTGTGTGTGTGTGTGTGTGTGTGTGTGTGTGTGTGTGTGTCTGTCTGTGTGGGCGTGCATGCATGCATGTGTGCATGCTCTTGCCTGTCTGTCTGAAGCGATATGATCTGTGAGACTAGTCTTTTATGTGTGGGGTGAAGGGGCTTGCTAATCTTTCTTAAAGCGTATTCATTTCTGCATTTATTATTATTATTATTATTATAATGGGTTGGCCCAGCGTCGGTGAGGGAGCAGGAGGAGGAGGGTAGAGGTGTTGAGCTGGGATTGAGGGAGGAGGTCGATAAGGACGAGTTGGAGGCGGAGGTGGAAGGTGGGTTATTTGATACCCTCTCTCTCCTCCGACTCTGTTTCCACACCCGTGGAACAAAACGACTTACAACCAACCGCACCAGTGAATTGTGACCTGCTCACAGGGAGAGTTGGGCTCATGGCTGGGTACTATTTGATGCAAAACTCTGGCAATAAATTGCCCAGAGGGGTCCAAGGTCCTGGCACAACACCTTAGGACGCTAAGCTAGCCCCCCTTACATCAAATCATATAAACAACAGTATATCCGGAAACGTGGCAGAGATTTTGTTTGACATAGAAGGCAGATCCTCTATTTCCGTCAGAGACTAAATAAACGTTTGTAACGGTATTGTTAACTGTTCGTGGCGCCAATTTCTCAAAGAATTATAAGGCTTTCAGAAGAAGCAAATAAAGATCACGCAAACCTCTATATACGGGCGAGGTCTGTTCCGCTGAGCGTTCTGTAGTTCTCCGAGGGCATCAGAGGATGAGGACGAAGAATATCGGCAGAAGGTCATCAGTGTGTCTGGTGACAGAAGGGAGCCTTGGTTGGCCCTGGGAGTTGTGTTAAAGACAGTGTCTTAAGACGGACAGAACAATGCACTGTGTGTCTCAGCGGTCAGTAAAGGATCACCAGTGATGTATAATGGTCATGTGATAACGGGTGATCATTTGTCCACATGCTTGTAACTAAAACTGTACCTAAATCTGCGTGTGTGTGTGTGTATGTGTGTGTTTGTGTACTTTGGTGCGTGTGTGTTTCGGTAGGTGATCCGTAAGGGATGGTTGACCATCAACAACATTGGCATCATGAAGGGCGGAGCCAAGGATTACTGGTTTGTCCTCACCGCTGAGACTCTGTCCTGGTACAAGGACGATGAGGTTGGTAAACACGCACACACACACACACACACACCCTTGAATTAAAGGGTCAGTGTCATGGTTCTGGGCTTTGATTCATGGTTAGTGACATCACTACGCTTGTTTGCTCAACTGGCCCTCTGCAGGAGAAGGAGAAGAAGTACATGTTGACGGTGGATAACCTGAAGCTGAAGGACATCGAGAAGAGCTTCATGTCCAGTAAACACATCTTTGCGCTCTTCAACACAGAGCAAAGGTCTGGCCCAGATACATATGGACTTTATCCTGCTAGCGGACATATTGGGTCGTTGGCTGGGGAATCCTTGTATAAATCTTTGGAAACCGTGGAAACTCAATCAATCATTTTTTGTTCCTTTATATCCGTATCGTCAACCAGGAGGCATTAAGAATGCATTTCCATTGAGTTGTCATAGTTTCCGAAGCTCCTAGAAGCTTTTCCCACCACACTATCCAATATGGCCGCGAGGTAAATACGGTTGATAGAGGAACGGGTGGAGCGTGTGTTGATGCAATAGTACAATAGATGCCTATGTATGTGCGATAGGAACGTCTACAAGGACTACCGTCAGCTGGAGCTGGCCAGTGAGTCTGCAGAGGAGGTAGACAGCTGGAAGGCCTCCTTCCTCCGGGCCGGAGTTTATCCGGAACGCAACGTGGTATGGACACATGCACGCGAATGCACGCACACAAACACACACACACACACACACACATACACGCACGCATGAACACACACACATGCAAACGCACACACACATGCATGCACGCAAGAACACACACACATGCACGCAAACGCACGCACACATGCAACCACGCATGAACGTGCACACAAGCACACAAGCACACAAGCATACACTCACTAGGGCTGAGCCTGTATATTCATATATTCAGATATTAATTTGTATGGTAAGTTCTCAAATCTCAACTCATTATTTGAATGCTTCTGGACTTTCTAATGAAAAAATTATGTTTATTTCTTTGTTAAAAAATGTCCAGTATATATTTTGAATAGCAATGTTTATTTTCAAATTGTGGGTACAAGGTTTGGTTACATGTTGTGCAAATGTCCCAGCGAGGCATCCCTCAGAACTCCACGTCAACATCCTCAAAGTGGCCTGGCATAGGGGGAACAAATATCCATGGTTTATTTTGAATTCATCTTTCAGAACATTATATGAGCCCTAGCATGCCTAGCATGTACACAGATGCACACACACACACACACACACACACACACACACATCAATCATGAGCGGCTGTGCTCTTGCACACACTCACACACACACTCTTTATGTTGTGATCCGTTTTGATTTGTTTTATAAACATGGACACATTTCTTCCCTTTCCGCTCTCTTTCTTCTCAAGGACAAAGAGAAGGTTAGTCCTCTGCTTGGTTAATCTTGATTTAACATTTGAATGTTTTTAACGTTATGCAATCCTTTTCATCAATCATACTGACTTTCATGCCACATCTCTCTCACCTCTCTCTCTCTCTGCGCCTCCTTCTCCCGCTGTCACTTTCACCTCCACCTCTCTCCCCTCTCATCTCTCCACTCTCATATCTCCACTCTCCTCTCCTCCTCTCCTCCCTCCCTCTCTGTTTCTCACCTCTCCCCCCCTCTCTCCTTTCCTCCCCCCTCTCTCCTTTCCTCTCTCTCTCTCCCCCCCCTCCCCCCCCCCTCCTCCCCGCCCTCACCCCCCCCCCTCCCGCTCTCTCCGTGTGGTCTGGTGTGGGTTCCTCAGAGTGACAGTGTCGATGAGTCCAACTCCGACGGTCAGATCCACAGCATGGACCCCCAGCTGGAGAGGCAGGTGGAGATTGTGCGCAACCTGGTGGAGTCCTATATGGCCATCATCCACCGCACGGTCCGGGACCTCATCCCCAAGACCATCATGCACCTGATGGTCAACAACGTATGACGCTATCGATATGCTAATAGTTAAACGCATGCCCACACACGCAAATGCACACGCACACACACACACAAACACAACGCACACGCACACACACACACACACACACACACACACACACACACACACACACACACACACACACACACACACACACACACACACACACACACACACACACACATCCAATTACACAGAAGGACTTTTGATGTTCTTTCCTCTCCCTTCTCCAGACCAAGGAGTACATCAACGCTGACCTTCTGGCTCAACTCTACTCCTGCGGCGATCAGAACAGCTTGATGGAGGAGTCCCAGGAGCAGGTCTCTCTCCCTCTCCCTCTCCCACTCTCCTTCTCCTTCTCCCCTCTCTCCCACTCCGGCTCCCGCTCTACCTCTCCCTCTCTACCTCTCCCTTTCTCCTTCTCTTTCTCCTCTCTCCCCCTCCCCTTTTCCTATCCCACTCTCCTTCCTCCTCTCCCTCTCTTTCTGCCTCTTTCCCTCTCCCTCTTCCTCTTCTGCTCTCTCTCTCTCTCTCTCTCTCTCTCTCTCTCTCTCTCTCTCTCTCTCTCTCTCTCTCTCTCCTCTCTCTTCTCTCTCTCTCTCTCTCTCTCTCTCTCTCTCTCTCTCTCTCTCTCTCTCTCTCTCTCGTTTCTGGTGTGACTAACTGTTCTCCCTTGGTGTCTGTGTCTCTTACCCCCTCAGGCTCAGCACCGCGACGAGATGTTGAGGATGTATCACGCGCTCAGAGAAGCCCTGCACATCATCGGTGACATCAGCACCTCCACTATCACCACGGCGATGCCCCCACCTGTGGACGACTCCTGGCTGCAGGTGACTGGGATGCCGTCCGGACGAAGGTAACCTAGCAACTGCAAACTTCCAAACCAATCAGGCTTAATGTAAATAGAGCGGCAGAGATAAATTGAAGCATTCTGGCCAAATTGGGGTAACAAAAACACAACCTAGTGTAAAAAACATCTTGTTGGGGGAGAGCAGAGGATCCACAACCTCTCCCTCTCCCTCCCCTCTCCGTCTTCCTCTCTCTCCCCTCTTCCCCTCTCTCTGCCTCTCTCCTTCTCCTCGCTCCCTCCCCCTCTCCCTCTCCCTCCCCGTACATGATGGCTACAAGTATATCAGAAAAATGGTGTGAGTTATCCTCTCTCTCTCTCTCTCTCCAGGTCTCCCATGTCCAGCCCCACCCCCCAGCGTAGAGCCCCCCCCGGACCCCCTCGCCCGGGCGGACGCTCTGCCCCGGGACCCCCCTCCCGCCCCGCGGTGTCCCCTGACCCCGGAGCCCCCTCTGTACCCAGCAGACCCAACAGGGCCCCCCCGGGCGTACCCAGGAAACACACACACACACACACACATCACACACACACACACACACATCAACACACACACACACACACACACACACACACACACACACACACACACACACACACACACACACACACACACACACACACGTCCTAGTTCTGTTATGTTATATCTCTGGGCAGAGTGTTAAAAGCTGAAATGGGTATATTGAAATGGGATTTAAAGTTACCATGGAAATTAGGTAATGTCCAAGTTATGTCACACATGCAAACTGCTCTTGACAAGTTCTGTTGATGGAAAACATTGATCCACAAACACACCCGACCCCCCTAAACCCCCCACCCACCATCCGGAACAGCAATGAAAGAAACACAGCCCTTTCTTTCATTCTTTCTTTTATCCCTTAAGTAAGAGGTTTGGTCTCTTGTTCATTTTCTTTATCACTTTCCTCTTATACTGTCCGTCTGTCCCGACTGCCCGAGCGCTTCCTCTGACTGCCGAGTTAGGTTTCAACCCATCTGTACACACATTTCTGATATGGCCCTGATAGTTCAGCAAGCTCCAGAAAACAAATGATGGATAAAGGTTTTTAGGGAAAGAGTTCCCTGAAATATTCACCTAGTGACAATCAAAGTCCAGCAGGTCTAACATTGACTTTGGTTAGACTGGACAGCTCTCAGTGTCTACCAGTTGACTCTGGTTGTACTGGACAGCTCCCAGTGTCCCACAGTTGAACGCTGTGGTTGTACTGTCCAACAGTTTAAAACCAGGGCTATATTGGGTATTCAGATGTGTTAATATGAAACCAGAGCAAGGAGAAAACCATTTGTATTTCATCTAGTGCACTCCTGGAGCCGTGTCTGTTTTTCCTGTCTTGCTGTCTGTCTGTCTCACACACCTTTCTGTTACCATTATTTTACGTTATTTATTTGAACTGTCTTCCTGTCTGTCTGTCCTACCTCTGTTTGTCTGTTGGTGGGTCTATTTGTGTGTGTGTCTACCTGTCTTAGTTTGTGGATCCACGTTTAAAGTATCTCTCAATACTAATCAACAGAACCCTGCTGGTCTCAATATAATCTCACCTGCTCTTCAAGCCCCTCCCTTATGCTGTGGTGACTCCGCCCATTTATTCCAAATTGACTCAATACGGTTATTCTTTCAGAATCTCTATCAGTGACCAGTGAGGATTTCACTAATGGTACGTCAGACGTCTGTGACATCATCACTGTCTGTCATCATCTCTGTGTGTCTCATTGACCAATCAGTGTCCAGATAGCATATTGTGCCTCCCTTCTCCTGGTACATAATTAGCTGTAGAATTCATCATCAATATTTACAAAAAATGTTTTGTTTTTCTCTCTCTCTCTCTCTCTCTCTCTCTCTCTCTCTCTCTCTCTCTCTCTCTCTCTCTCTCTCTCTCTCTCTCTCCATAACAAATGTTCTCTCTCTCTCTCTCTCTTCTCTTCTCTCTCTTCCTTCTCTCTCTCTCTCTCATCTCTCTCTCTCTCTCTCTCCTCTCTCTCTCTCTCTCTCTCTTTTCTCTCTCTCTCTCTCTCTCTCTCTCTCTCTCTCTCTCTCTCTCTCTCTCTCTCTCTCTAAAATGGAATAATTTTATGAAACAGCCTAACCCTAAACCCACCCACGTTGTTAAATTGCTTATGATACAGTATTTCCTTCTGGGATTAAACTGACAGGACGCTGTTACTGTTAAGTGTAACAATGTGATAGTTTTGCTGCTAGGAATGATTGTTTAGCACAATAGATTGGGGGGAAACATATATGTTTTACTTCATGTATCCATAATCATCTGTCTACATAAACCATTGCCATGTATATGAATCAAGTGTTTAACATGTGTTTCCATAGAGATGTATAATGTATTATTACGCAGGAATCACTTGCCACCTGTTTATTTTGTTTGAAGCTGGAACTAAATCACAACGTTAAACACAAAGTTCTGTGCTATGATGACTAGAGGAGTACAACAGGTCTGGAGATGAGGGTGTTGTTAATGAGGCCAATCTACTGTACACTAATTAACACACATTCCCTAATTAAACACATGAATGACTTTATCAAAGTAGGAGATGTTGTAACTCAATGGAGCTCCTAATTTGCAGCAAAATGCAATTGTTTGTTGCATGTAGATTAGCGTGACTTTCTATTGAGAAAGTCACAATTGTTTAAAATAAGCTACGTAACATTAACTAACTACAGGCTATTCTGTTCAGAAGACATAATCTTTTTCGGGAGTATGGTTTCATTCGAGGCAGAAATATAAGAATAAAATACATTAACGGTTCATTTGTCAGTTTTGGACCCACTAATCATAGCTATACCTGTTGGTTAGAAGCTAATCATGAGATCATACCAGCTAATCATGAGATCATACCAGCTAATCATGAGATCATACCAGCTAATCATGAGATCATACCAGCTAATCATGAGATCATACCAGCTAATCATGAGATCATACCAGCTAATCATGAGATCATACCAGCTAACCATGAGATCATAGCAGTTAACCATGAGATCATAGCAGTTAACCATGAGATCATAGCAGTTAACCATGAGATCATACCAGTTAACCATGAGATCATACCAGTTAACCATGAGATCATAGCAGTTAACCATGAGATCATAGCAGTTAACCATGAGATCATACCAGTTAACCATGAGATCATAGCAGTTAACCATGAGATCCTAGCAGTTAACCATGAGATCCTAGCTATACCAGACATTTAGCAGCTACCTTTGAACTTAAGTAAGCTGTGAGCAGGTTGTAAGCTATTTGTTTCTCGTTATCTGTTACTGACTGTATCATCTCTGTCTCTCTGTGTTTTTTTGTGTCATGTGTGTACGTGTTTTTTTGTCTGTATTTGTGTGGTGGTTTGCGTGTGTGTGTGTGTGTCCGTCCATGTGTGTATATGTGTGTTTATGTTCATGTCTCTCCAGTCGAAGGGCTTTTGCATCTCCATCTCGAGCCTCCAGACCCAGCTCTGAATCCTCTCTGTAGTCCCAACACACACACACACACACACACACACACACACACACACACACACACACACACACACACACACACACACACACACACACACACACACACACACACACACCACACACACACACACACACACACACACACACACACACACACACACACACACACACACGCACACACACTCTTAACGGTCTCCTGCTCTAGCTATGCTATCCTATTATCCGCTCCAAGCCCAGCTCTCTACAGTGCTGCTTTTTGCCAACAGAAACTTCAACTGCCAGTACAATACACTTCAACGACGAGTTTTACAATGAGAGCGAAGTTTGACCCTGTTTAACCCACCTGCTGTAATCGCTCTTGTTTTCTGTTGATTTGACCTTCTCTCTCCTGTCTGTTTCTTAGTCGGCAGAGCAAGGGTAGCCCTGCACACGGAGAGAGCCCCCAGTCTTCTGTCGAGGGTTAAACCACGCGCGCGCACACACACACACACACACACACACACACACACACACACACACACACACACACACACACACACACACACACACACACACACACACACACACACATATAGATACACATATAGATACACAGATGCACACACAAACATATATGCATACACACAAACACACACACAACCCGTGCGCACACACTAATATACAAGGCTATATACACATAGGTTCACAGCTGCACAAATATAAGGACAGATAAGCTAATTCACACTCACACACAACCCCCCCCCCCGCACGCACACACACAGACACACACACACACACACACACACACACACACACACACACACACACACACACACACACACACACACACACACACACACACACACACACACACACACACACACACACACACACACACACACACACACACACACACACACACACACACACACACACACACACACACACACACAAACACACTCTTTTTCTGAGCCATGTGTTGTTTCCTGTTGCTGTTGTTGGGCTTTTATTGGTTGATTCAGACCAGTGTGAGCCAGGTGTGTCGACCAGTTAATAAGAGGAGATACATCTGGTTCACACAAAGGGAAATCCACACCAGAGCAAACCCCATCCAGAAGGTACTGTTACACCGGACTCCACTTTCCAGTTTCCTGTCAAGCCGATCGATATCAAATCAGATGTAGCCCTGTGACACCGGTCCACTCTGACACCCCTCTATCTGCCCAACCAATCTGTTTATCCATTACTGTCTATAGATCTTTTGTTTTTATATGGTTGGCCAATTTTTACACTGTAAATTGAATGAAAGTTCATTTAAGTTAAGATGTATTTAAGAAATGTATTTAAGATTTATTTCCTTATTAATGTGTTTACATATTGCTGTACAGCTTTTAAATGTATTTGTCAAAGCTTTTATTTATTTATTTATTTATTTATCTATTTATTCATGTATTTATTGATCTATCTATTTATTTATTTACTGATCTACTTCTGGAGTTATCCTGTGGTATTGGCTGTTACAGGCCAAGTGATGCTGAGCTCCATGTTAAGAGACTCCCCAGCTCACGCTGACAGTCCCACGGTTCCAAACAGCAGGGAACCAATACAACCCAAAGTGTGCCGTCTGCTGTACACATTTCAAAATAAAACCACAAGTTTGGCTCTTGCTGTAACGTACCCTTAATGTGTGAAATACTTATCTAGATATCACAGCTCGTATAAATTTACCAGACAATAATGGTCTACACATAGACATGGGTGAACTAAAGCGCTCTCAAAATCAAAACGTTTGCCCAAATGTGTTTGTTTTAGGAGGGGGTTGAGGTGTCAAGCTTTATACGCGTTTCACAGGAAAAAGAATTGAAAAGGTCTCTCTACTTTGGCTTTATACTGTACAAACAGTTACCGGTTTGGATGTGGTGCTTAGAGCCGATCTAAGACGCTGAACGGTGTCTCCCTCTAGATATGAGTCCTCCTTGATATCATGCCATGGAGCTCTAGGTGTGTGTGTTGTAAATGTAGTGCTTCTTTAGCTGTAGTGTTAGTTACAGGGGCCCTGACCCACGTTCAACAAGTCTGTGTTTGCACTCGTCAACTCCACCCAGGTGACAGGTCACTCCTCCTTCCTGCCTGGTTGATAACGAAATGTGGCGCTCGTTAGCATATAAGATGAATTAAAGTGTGGTGTTTCTGCCTGTGTTATGTACTAGATGGTGTTGATGTAAACAGTGACCACAAGCTCAAAAATGGCGTTTCAAATGATTGATGTGTAGTCGTAGTGTGTCATTGATTGTTAATTTGTCATCATTGAGCTGAAGTTGCGGTCTACATAGCTCAGAAGCGGCCACACATGTGGCACGGTAATGCCCATTCATCACCTTTACTTGGAAAGCACCCTGTGTGTGAGGGTATGTGTGTGTGTGGGTGTGTGTGGGTGCGTGTGTGCCTGGAGCATATAATATCAAATATATAAATCTATTTAAATATTTATACTATCTGCAAAGAGAGCTCTAATCTAAAGTATGTATAGTAGTATGTATGTGAGCGTAAAGTCTGTATCAGTAAATGTGAACTCTTGCAACAATGTTGTGTATTGTAGTGTACTGAATGCAGAAAAGATGATTTAACCTGAATAAAAGTTTATTCAAAATGACCAGTGTGTCTTTCTCTCTATCTGCCTCTTTCACTCACTAACCTCACTCTCTTTAATATATGAAGACTTGATGTGAAGCTGATGTTGGTCCGGATAATATATCCATTTCAAGCTTGCTTCACCACAGTGAAGAAACAGTTCAGTAACAGTAAAAGAACGAAAATTAGAATAAACGAAACTCCTACATAATATATTATCATTTTCATTTTTTTATCAGCATTTTTTACTATTATTAATAGTGATAGCAGTATATTCATTATATTTTGTATGCGCAGCGTAGCATGGAACGTGTTCTAGATTCCAGGGTTGAAACGTCAACCTAAAGACGCCACCAGGGGGCGCTGCAGATCGAGTCTTGGTATTTACCTCCGTCTCAACCTCCACTCATCATCATGATCGCTATGAGCAGCAGCATCATCTACACAGACAGGAAAGCGGAACGGAGGAAACGCGCAGCAGCGGCCAGTGCGATAGAGAAATAGACAAGGAGATGTGTGCTGGTGGAAGAAACGTCTGAAGACCAAGAGAAGTGGAGACAAAGCGGGGCTGGTTTGACCTTCCTCCGGTAAAGGCAACGTGTGTGTGGAGCGATTATGTCGGGGAGGTTGGAGAATAAGACCGGTAAGCGTTTCCTGTCTGCGTTAGCATGGTTACTGTTTACCCTGGTGTCTGTCTGTCTGTCTGTCTGCCTTTCCGTTTACCGGGACGCCTCTCACATCGCCGCTCAGTCAGCATGTGTGATCGTTCGAGTCCTTTCTCAAAATGTTTAATATTTGAATGTCAAATAGGAACAATCTCTTTGTCTTTCTGTGTATTTCCCATCTGACTTGTGTACCCCCCCCCACCCTTCTACCCCAGACTCCCAGCGGTCTCAGCTGGCTTCCCTCACGATGAGACTCAAAGACAAGCTCCACCCACCCAGAATCAAACGCTCAGTCGAGAAAATCAAACGGACCCCGTCTCAAGCGTCCGCTAATAAGCCCCATGATCTCGACCTCACTGCCACACCTCCGCTGCAACGCAAGGTACACACACACACACACACACACACACACACACACACACACACACACACACACACACACACACACACACACACACACACACACACACACACACACACACACACACACACACACACACACACACACACACACACACACACAGTCTCAAACAACACACAAAGCAGGCACACGTCAAAACATGCCAGCTCATTAACACAGAGACTAGAATGTGTGCGTCTGGTTATTTCTCTGTGCATGTCTATAACCAGTGTGTGTGTGTGTGTGTGTGTGTGTGTGTGTGTGTGTGTGTGTGTGTGTGTGTGTGTGTGTGTGTGTGTGTGTGCTCTGTGTTTGTGTGTGTGCTTTTGTACATGTCTTTGAGTGTGTGTGTTTTTGTGTGTGTGTATGCTGTAATTTTGTGTTTGTGCGTCTGTGTGTTTGTGTGCGTGCATGTTTTTGCTGCATGTGTGTGTTTTTTGTGTGTGTGTGTGTATGCTGTGTTTGTGTGCGTCTGTTTGTGCGTGTGCATGTGTGTGCGTGTATGTGTGTCTTGTGCGTGCGTGTATGATTTTGTGTGCGTCTATGTTTTTATGTGCACGTGTGTGTTTGTGCATGTGTGTGTGCATGTATGTTTTTTTTGTGGGTGCTTGTGTGTTTGCGTGTACGTCTTTGTGTGTGTCTATGTGTATCCAGTCTGTGTGTGTGTTGGAAGAGCAGGAGCGAGCGGTGCTCAATGCACTGCGATACTTTAAGAAGCTGCTGGATAAGCTGAGCGGCGATCAGCCGGTGATGAACAGCCTGCTGTCGGGCTCCGCCGGCCAGGTGCTGGAGACGGTCCACAACCTTGTCCAACTGGAGCCACACATACACAACAGGTGAGCGAACACCCAGCGCCAGCACAGCACAACCATAGGGGAGAGACTCTACTTATTGGGCAGAATAACAACAAGTTATAATTAAAATATCTATTATAATGTAGTTATTGTAATAATAGTAATAACTACATTATTACTGTTATTATATTTTCCTGATAATTCCTGAAATTCAGGTGCGGCCGCAAGCATCAAGTACTGGATGGTGAAAAATTAGACCTTATTGTTTTATATTAGCACCTTATTTGTCTTATAATCTTACTATTTATACTTTGTACTATCTATTTTTGTTAAGCACTCTGAACAAAATCGTGGGTCGAACTGTGTTGCCTAAATAAAGATGTATTATTGGTGGTCAAGCAGCGAAGCTGCAAGACAACCTATTGTTTTCGTATGTTTTCCTATTATTATTATCCTTCAGTGGGAGTCTATGGCAGCCCTTGGTAAAGGACAGTCCCATTAGCCAATGAAGCAAATTTGAGGTCGCTAGCTCTTCAGCTCTAGCGCCACCAACAGGTCAAAGTTGGACATGCATTCATGTCTATAACTTTCGACCCATTCATCCAATATTGACAAACAAGGTATCATTGGATTCCTTGATCCAAGCCGAGTTCAATGCATGTTGATTTGCGCCATGATGGATTTTCCGCCATCTTGGTTTATGTCAAAACCCTTCAAAATGCATCTCCTATCACAAGTTTTGTCCAATCATCGCGAATCTTGGCAGACATGATCATCAGGCCATGCTGGATAAAACATATCGCCAATCAAATTCGACTGCAAAGTCGTCTAACAGGAAGTGAGACAATATCTCAGCGGCCCTTTGACATATCGGAACCAAACTTGGTACATAGACCCATGACATCATCACAGGGACACTCAATGAATTTGGTGACCATTGACCTCTAGGGAGCGCTATAATTAATGAAGACGTATTTTAACTCCTCTCTCTTCACATGAGTATATTTCAAACAAATTACCAATGTCTGGTGATATACTATCAGACCGCCCCATCTAGCTTATAAAACATTTCCAATGGCAACCTCAGAATTTGACTGCCATGTTGAAAGTTGTCAAAATCAATAGTACGGTACATATCCACAGGACACAAATTATGTCCAATCATCATGAAACTTGCCATATATGATCTTCAGACCAAGCTGAACAAATGTGCCAAACAGCTTTTTGAAATTCAAAACCGCTTGGCCGTGACAGCCAATCAAACTTTACGGCAAAGCCACCAAACAGGAAGTAAGCATGTTCTCAGCATGTCTTTAATATATCATAGCCAAACTTAGCACATAGACTCATGACATCATTTTGGGGACATCCAAACAATTTGATGACCTTTGACCTCAGGGGGACGTCAAACAGGAAGTGAGCTAATTTCTCTGCGAGGCCTTCATGCATCCAAACCAAACTTGGCTCATAGTCTTATGACCCTATCTTGATGATGCCCAAATAATTGGGCATCATCAATGCCTAGGGGGGTTGTTGTTAGCAGAAAGTCTATTACGGCCCTTACAAAGCAATGTATTTTCATTGTGATAACCATTTGCCAATATCATCATGTTGCCACCTGACTACCGATTATGTCTGTCCAGCAAAATTAGTTTATTGAGTCCCATTCTGCTTGACCACCACATTGCTGCTCGCAGCTATATTTATTATTAATTTTATAAAATAAAAAAATACAGACAAAAAATAAGTCATAGCAATGTCAATAAAAATTCTCAAATAAATAAACACCAGACGGCTGACTGCACATTTTTTGATGGACACTATTTGCTCTGTCATTGATACCATGCATTACTTCATGATCCATCTCCGTCTTTACGCAGTAAAACAACGACATGTTTCTCCTCCTCTCCCTCCTGTCCTCCGGCCTGCAGTAAGACGGTGACCTGCTGTCTCTCCGGCCTCTACTCCTCCCTGGCTCAGCTCATCCACTGGGCTGACCAGCTGATGCTCCAAGGGATCGTCCAGGAAGAGAAGGAGGCCATAGCAACCGTTGTCGTGGTGACGAGGGCTGTGTTGGATGGGGTCAAGGTAAAGCGCTGGGCTGGCGCTCGCACTGGGTCACCGCCAGAAAGGACTATTATGTTGACCATTGGATGAACATGGTGACTAGGGATTCAGGTCGAGGTGGAGAGAGCAGGCATGACACACGTGTTCGGCTGAGCGACCTTCAGGAGATAAAGGCTCAGTGGAATAGCGTGTCTGATTTACCGTCGTCCAATGCTAATCGTAACCTTTGAGTCATTGTCACCAATTCTATGGAAGTTTTTTTTTTTTTTTTTTTTTTTTTTCCAGTTGAAACACTTTTAGCCCTACAGATACATGTTATTAGGGAGCAGGTCTGAGTTAGCCCTACAGATACATGTTATTAGGGAGCAGGTCTGAGTTAGCCCTACAGATACATGTTATTAGGGAGCAGGTCTGAGTTAGCCCTACAGATACATGTTATTAGGAGCAGGTCTGGGTTAGCCCTACAATACAGATACATGTTGTTAGGGTATTACTTAGCCCTACAGATACATATTAATAGGGAGCAGTTCTGAGTTAGCCCTACAGTTACATGTTATTAGGGAGCAGGTATGACTTAGCCCTACAGATACATGTTATCAGGTATGACTTAGCCCTACAGATACATGTTATCAGGTATGATTTAGCCCTACAGATACATGTTATTAGGGAGCAGGTATGACTTAGCCCTGTGTGTGTGTGTGTGTGCGTGTCTCAGGAGCTGGTACGACTGGCCGCAGAGAGACAAGACGGCCCCTCCCCTTCTTCCCCCATCCAACCGCTGTCCCCCAAAGACAAGCAAAACCGGGACCGCCGGGATTCTGACCAATCCCTGCAGGCCGTGGGCCCGGATGAGATCGAGGACCAGCACGTCTCTCCAGAGCACAGTCAAAACCCGGAGCCCATGCCTCCCACGGAGGAGTTTGCTCCTCCTAAACCCCCTAAACCGTCCCTATGCACCACTTCAGACAGGTAATAGACAGCTCACCTGGGAAGCACACAGTGCGACAAAACAGGTTTGGGAACTTTTGCGTTCAAAATCACATTGAGGTCTATTTAGAGCAAGTGAAAAAGTCTCCAGGTAAAATAGGTGTGAAACTTTCCCAGTTGAATGTATATAGCTTTGTATATAGCTATAACATAATAACATAGAGTAGATATGCAGCATACACTCATCTGTGTGTCCTTCCCCCAAGCGCTCCTGCCCTCCCGCCTAAGAAACGCCACTCAATACCAGGCCCCGCCCCTTCCAAAGTGGCCATCGTAGCACCGATGAGACGAGAGTCGGAGCCGAACAAGGAGGTTAACAAATACACTATACACTAAAACACATCACACACACACACACGGGAGAAGCCATCTTCACAGACGTCCCTACACCACATCACAACGTATAATATATATGACACACGCATTGGCACGCAATGTCTGACAAATACCTGGGAAGCACACAGTGCGACAAAACAGGTTTGGGAACTTTTGCGTTCAAAAATCACATAACGTAAACACACACTTCTCTCAAACCCAAGGTAATACAATCATTCAGACTCGCAATACTACACACACAAGCACACAGACACACACACACACACAAACACCAACAACATATCCTATTTCTCTGCTGCTGACAAGAAACAGGAACCAGTCACACTGCCACTTCCTCTCTGAAACAAGCTCACTGTAGGATTTCCCCACACAATCTAACCCCCGCTTGTATGGTGCGCACCATAGTTTCCTTAACAAGTTAGTAATGTATATAGCTTTGTAATATAGCTATAACATAATAACATAGAGTATGATATATGCAGCATTACACTCATCTGTGTGTCCTTCCCCCAAGCGCTCCTGCCCTCCCCGCCTAAGAAACGCCACTCAATACCAGGCCCCGCCCCTTCCAAAGTGGCCATCGTAGCACCGATGAGACACGAGAGTCGGAGCCGAACAAGGAGGTTAACAAATACACCTATACCACTAAAACACATCACACACACAACACACGGGAGAAGCCATCTTCACAGACGTCCCTACACCACATCACAACGTATAATATATATGACACACGCATTGGCACGCAATGTCTGACAAATACAACTCGTTCATTGATTTTGTTAGCAATGCCAATGGATTTTGTGTGTGTGTGTGTGTGTGTGTGTGTGTGTGTGTGTGTGTGTGTGTGTGTGTGTGTGTGTGTGTGTGTGTGTGTGTGTGTGTGTGTGTGTGTGTGTGTGTGTGTGTGTGTGCGTTCTAGGAATATGAAGAGTGTTTCAAGGTGGATAAAGCCAGTGTGTGGGTGGAAACGCTAAACACACACTTCTCTCAAACCCAAGGTAATACAATCATTCAGACTCGCAATACTACACACACAAGCACACAGACACACACACACACACAAACACCAACAACATATCCTATTTCTCTGCTGCTGACAAGAAACAGGAACCAGTCACACTGCCACTTCCTCTCTGAAACAAGCTCACTGTAGGATTTCCCCACACAATCTAACCCCCGCTTGTATGGTGCGCACCAGTAGCTTTCCAGTATAACCACAGCCTTCTACTGAGTTGAAACACTGGGAGAAGTATATGGTGTTTTACTGAATGTTTAGCAATAACAATTAATTCAAAGAAGAATCACAAACATACACACACACACATACAAAGATACACACACGCACGCACACACACACACACACACACACACACACACACACACACACACACACACACACACACACACACACACACACACACACACACACACACACACACACACACACACACACACACACACACACACACACTGTTGATGTATAAACGGAAGACACACACACAATTGATGTATATGAGGACACTCGCAAACATATTCTGGTTCGTAGCTGCTGGCCAGAAAACAGAAACTGGTGTCACTGCCACTTCCTGTTTGAAACTGAACACTCTGTATCAGCAAACTCGGCATCCCGCCTCTGAACCTAGACTCTCCACTGCAGCTTGGCGGCTTGGCTTTCATTTCAGCGCTCCGTCTGAGTGGAATAGCTAGTCTGATGCAGTTATCTCTATAACCTTCACCTTGTCTCTCTAAGTCATCATTACTTGTTTATCCTAAAACAAGTTGTGCATGGTTTTTAAATTTGGAACTTCTTAGATGTATATTTGGATATGTTTTTTCTTGGTTATGTATACTCCAATTAATTGAAATGTTTTGTTCATGTAATGTATGTTGTTATATCTGTGGGGTGGGGGTTGGTTGTGGAGGTATGCTTTATATCTGTATCTATGTTTTTATCGTTACTAGAGTTTTCAACCTCAACCTCTGGTTGTAATTAAACCCATAGCAATAATGTTGAAACCCCAGTCGATAAGGTAACCACATTTCTGAGAGCATAATATGATAACATTTTGCCTATAATGTTACAGCGTATAACATTCTTCACCACAAATGACTCTTAAAAGCAGTGCCAACATTTAAATATCTTTAACCATTCAGCAAACAAAAGGCAACAGGCTGATTATCATTTAGGGGGCCACTCAATGACATGCAGAAGCGTCATCAACACGCCCACTGTAGGGGTGTGAGAAATACAGACTTTCTACTCCTCATTCACATGTAAGGTATTTACATTTCCTATGGAGAAAATACTACCTCAGGGGTAGTTTTATTCAGGAGATTTTCAGGGTACAAATGGCAGGATATGTTGTTCACACATACAGCCCATCAGGAGAATATCAGGACTGAAAGCAGTGTGTGTGTGAGCATTCCATTACATTATAAAATTAGTCAATTTATGGTAACGGTAATTGTTCAATGGAAAGTCTAGTATACTATGCATGCAAATCAATTATTAAATAGCTTTTGTTGTTATTCAGGGTTGAAAAGTGCATTGACATTTTAAAATGCAAGGCAACTACTATTGGTTAGTTGAAAATAATAATCATCATTTAGATTAAATATCTCTTCCAGTGTCCTGGCCAAGACAGGCAGCAGTAGCCTACAGTCACACACAGCATACACACAAAACATAAGAAAAATAAAACAACTAAAACAGTCCGCACGGGGGAAGGGGGATGATCAATATCGCAAGACATTTCGGGAGGCTCAAGGAGGAGAGTAATACTACATTTGAGCAACAAAGTGTAGTCTTGTGGAGGACTCTATAGACATAATTCACCATACTGTGTTATTATTGACATGTTTTCGTTGTGTTATAGGGACACTGTCTCTTTAAGATCAGGTCACTTGTGTGTTGATATGCCGGTCGGTGCGATGTTTGAATTTAGCGGTTTTTATACGACAAAATGAACTACCTGCCGTTGAGAAATTGGTGAGAAATTGTCTCTTCCCTTCTTTTATCGCAATATCTACAGTCTATAGACAGAACGTGTTACCTGGGAGAGTTTGTCGACCACGGAGCCGTTATGTTTAAAAATATAACGTCTTACCTGGGCAGGTGTCGCTGCGGTGTGTGCGCGTGCGTGTGTTTTCACCTGGGCGCTCATAGAATCCCTTACATCTGCCTTTCTCTTTTGCTATTTTAGATACAGACTATGACTCCCTCTCCTTGGCCGAAACGATGCCTCCTCCCACCTCCTCCTTTCCTCCACTTCCCCTCCCACCAGCCCTGCCTCAGAAGACACGTCGTAGCAGCTCAGGTACCCCAGAAGCCTCCAATACCTAACGCTCCTTGTCTGGATCTCCTCCTACTGGTCTCTCCTCTCTCCTTGTTGTTCTCCTCCTAGTGGTCTCTCCTCTCTCCTTGTTGTTCTGCTCCAAGTGGTCTCTCCTCTACTAGTGGTCTCTCCTTTTTCCTCGTTCTGCTCCCTAGTTGTCTCCCTTCTCTCCTTGTTGTTCGTCTCCTAGTAGTCTCTCCTCCCTCCTAGTGGTCTCTCCTCTCTCCTTGTTGTTCTCCTCCTAGTGGTCTCTCCTCTCTCCTTGCTGTTCTGCTCCAAGTGGTCTCTCCTCTACTAGTGGTCTCTCCTTTCTCCTCGTTCTGCTCCCTAGTTGTCTCCCTTCTCTCCTTGTTGTTCGTCTCCTAGTGGTCTCTCCTCCCTCCTAGTGGTCTCTCCTCTCTCCTTGTTGGTCTCCCAGGTGCTGAAGGCCCCTCTCCGGCCCTCACAGTAGATTTAGCCGGAGTTCAGCACTGCTCTCCCTCCCTCCTCTCCCCCAGCGGGACTCCGCCCCCCCTGCCCGATAAGAAGCGCCATAGTGAGTACAGATCCCATCCTCCTCATATTAACCAATCATTTGTGTTCAAATACTTTAATCACAATATTATTGCACTTTTGCATTTCTTTGTGTTTTGGATTGTACTTGTGTCAGTTATGTGTCCATAGTGCTGTTGAATATGTGTTGTTGCATAATGTATGTGTAATGAGTGGGTTCCCTATGTGGCTGATTATCTCTACCGCTGTCCATCTCTAGTCCACCAGTACCTGAAGTACCTGGAGTCCTACAGCGCTCCAGCGGCAGACATGCTGTTCTACCAGCGGCCCGCCGACCTCGGCCATCGCTACAACAGCAGGCAGCAGGAGCTTGTGACGGCCTACCAGCTCACACACACACACCTGGACCCCCCCTGCCCCGACACGGCGCCCCCGGAGCCCCCCGGGCACGCGCACCACGACACGCCGCGACAGGTCGGCGGGCACGGCGACCTCCAGGCCGCGGCGAGGAGCCCTGCTCCCGCCCTGCCCCCGAAGAGGAAACAGCTGGTGAGGAGGCGCATTTATGTAACGAACATCCTGATAGGTCGGATGACCCCCGAATACTAATGAGCTTCCACTGCAGGATCCACTGACGCCTGCGCTGTCGGAGCACATGAGCTACCACCAGCACATGAGCTAGCACCATCACATGAGCTAGCACCAGCACATGAGCTAGCACCAGCACATGAGCTACCACCAGCACATGAGCTAGCACCAGCACATGAGCTACCACCAGCACATGAGCTAGCACCAGCACATGAGCTAGCACCAGCACATGAGCTAGCACCATCACATGAGCTAGCACCAGCACATGAGCTAGCACCAGCACATGAGCTAGCACCAGCACATGAGCTACCTAGAGCACATGAGCTACCTAGAGCACATGAGCTAGCACCAGCACATGAGCTAGCACCAGCACATGAGCTAGCACCAGCACATGAGCTAGCACCAGCACATGAGCTAGCACCAGCACATGAGCTAGCACCAGCACATGAGCTACCTAGAGCACATGAGCTACCTAGAGCACATGAGCTACCTAGAGCACATGAGCTAGCACCAGCACATGAGCTAGCACCAGCACATGAGCTAGCACCAGCACATGAGCTAGCAGAGCACATGCACTGTCAGAGCTAGGGCTGCTGGATTATGGAAAAAAATCCTAATCACGATTATTCAAACGATTATTTTTGCGTTTGAATACATGATGTATTTATTCAGCATGCCTCTCCCGATAATCACTTTGTAACTGAGAACTTTCTCCTTAAAAAAATATAATGGTCGAAAAGAAAATATTCAAGTCTAAAATAATGTCCAACTGCACTTTCTATCAAAAAATAAATAAATAATAATAATAATAATAATAATCAAAAATTCGATTATATTAGTTTTGTGATCGTTTGACGCTAAAATCGAAATCGCGATCAGAATTGGATTAACAGCGCAGCCCTAGTCAGAGCCGCACTCCGGGAGCACATGTTCAAAGTCCTTAAAAAAGTCCCTCGTCGACATGACAATTAGTTCATTGATGCTGTTCGAGTTATTTTATTAGGAAGTACTTTTTGAAAGGAGTTGACCTTGCGAGTGAAGTGCTGGCTACATTCAGTGGCGTCATGGCAACAAAGCTCCACCTGGCATTTCTCCCCACCTGTGAATGGACTCGAGAATCCCGCGTGGGGAGGTGGCAACACGCCCCCCATGGACCATGGATAAAGCACCTATCAAAACACGCAGGCCCGTAAGCCTTTCATTGTAGCAATGTTACCTTAGCTCATCTCAAAATAGCCCCTCCCTTATTAAATAGCGGCCCCTTTATGAACATGCGTTGTGTCAACTAACCCTACTCTGAGGCTCAAAGCCAGCTGGACCGGTATCCTGTTGTTTGGTGTCCGTTCCTAGAGTGATTAGCATAGCCTTTATCAAACTTATATAACTGCTGCTAACCCACGTATGCCCTTCATCCTCCTCCTCCTCCTCTTCCTCTTCCTGCAGACCTCTCAGGCTTCTGTCTCCCCTCCTCGCCTACAGCCCTCCCTCCCCTCTGCTTGTCCGCCCCCTTGTTCTCTGTCCTCCTGCCCCCAGAGCAGAATGGTGGTGAGTGTCTCTGCTTGCCTCCTTGTCCTTAAACCCTTTGATCCTCAGCGCTTTCTCCGTGACACACAGAAAGGGCCGTGATCTGTCAGGGAGACTAAATCATGTGCGTGTCCTTGTTGTTTTGCTTGGCGTCATCAGGATCCTTCTCTGAACGATCAGGAAGACAACGACGACGCTGAAGACAGGTAAGATACACACACACACGGATATACACACGTATACACAAACACAAAGCACGCATAGCAAGCACACAGACACACACAAACTTACACAAGCATACAAACGCACCCGAGTGCACACATAAGACACACAGCCACATATCAAACATATGCATGTACGGCCGTGACACACACAAACAAGCACATGCAGGCACGCACACACACACTAGATGTTGTATGGTCCCTAAACGTTTGGCTTCAGTTCCAAGCAGGGGGAGGAGTGTAACCAAAGCAATAGTGAAGATCAGGAAGAGAATGAAGAGCTGCTGCTGGTTAGCCGACAGGGAGTGCTTGATAGACTCACCATGAAGTCAGAGGTAAGGTTCCTCACACGTCTTACCTGCTCCTGAAGCGAAGCTGGTCACAGCCATGTATATTCCTCTGGGTGCTCTCTGCCGCAGGGAGAGGAGGGGCCAGGTGTCAAAGCAGCGTCTCCAGACATCCTATTGGTCCACGCCACTCTGACGGACAGTAATGGTAAGGAAGTGTCCAAGCTCCTTATCATGCCGGCAAATCGTCGTATTCTACTGTTACACCTTTAGTCCATCTGTAGACGATCCATATTTTTTTAATTTTTGGACAATCCATGCTTTGAATTTTGTTGACAGAAAACACCTTGGAGGCAACAGCTAATTGTTAATGAGTGTGTAACTTTGTGTGACTGTGTGTGTACAGAACAGGTCCTGTACTGTGAGGTCTTCCTCTCCACCTACAGAACCTTCATCAGCCCTCATGACGTCATCAGCAAACTACAGTTCAGATATCCTACCAGTGCACACGTCCACTGTGCCTCTCCATATGGATGTCCTGTCTCTCTCTTTAAAGGACTATGTGTAGGATTGTACATGCATGTATTGCTTTAAATGCCGATTTACAAGAAGGTCATAATTATGATTAAAAAAAACTAATTTGTTGAGGATTGGTATTGTCTGAACCTACGGAGCTCGCACTGCAGTGTTTTCATGCGAAAGCTCTTTAATGCTTACATTGTCAATGTTTTCATCCTGATATTCAATTTCAAGGCTGAATTCTTGTTGTCCTTGGCCGCCGGCAGTGGCAAAATGAAAAAGGAATAGAAAATGACATTGTATCAAATGGATTGACCTTAATAAGAAACACGTACAAACACCTGTGTCAGGGAATTGAACCTTCGGCCCTCGGAGTCAGTAAGAACACCTTCCTACTGCTAGTAAGAGTGGTGGATGAACTCTGGTAGGCACACACACACACACACACACACACACACACACACACACACACACACACACACACACACACACACACACACACACACACACACACACACACACACACACACCTCTACCTACACATGAACACACACATACAACACAGGCATATACATGATACACAATGAATGTGTGTGTTTTTGCAGTTCAATAGAGCTGGATGGTGATTTGCAGCTCCTTCTGATGGATTTGGTGTTCAGCCTGGTGATAAAAGGAGAGCTGGGCTTGGCCCGCCTTCTGCGCTCCAACATCCTATCAAAACTGGAGGAGAGGCGTCAGCTGATTGAGTCTCCTTCGTGGCTCCGCCCTCTCTCTGCCAGGGGCGTGGCTGCCAGGTAACGGCTGCCCTCATCATTTCATAATGAGAACTTGAGCAATAGAAAAATATGTCATAGTGTAGAAAAAAAGTATATAATAACATAATTAGGTATAATTATGTACTTATCAATCTATAGTTATATTAGCATAAATACCACCTGTCATCAAGGCTAAAAGACCTCCTCTTCTCCTTTATATTATTCTCCCCTTCCACTCCCCTCTCCTACCCTTGCTCACACCCTCTCTCCTCTGCCCTTCTCTCCTCTAGACCCGGGTCTCTTCTTGACTTTAAAAGTCAGGATGTTGCAGAACAGTTGACCTTCATGGACTCCAAACTCTTTTATAAAATAGAGGTAGGACTTTCAACTTGAACTCTTTGCCCACTTGATAATACTCTATTACACCGTCGCGGCTTTCAGTCCAACTTCTCTCTTACCTTGTTTTGTGGACCATTTCTCACCTGCCTGTATGACTGTCTCTCTGTCGCCGACCTGTCTAGCTGCCGGAGGTCTTGCTGTGGTCGATGGAGCAGAACGAGGAGAGGAGTCCAAACCTGACAGAGTTCACCCAACACTTCAACAACGTCTCCTTCTGGTGCGTCATCCATGGAGGCGACAGGAGGCGATAAACCCTCTCTGTGCATGATCCAGGGCCAGAGCTCTCTGGATCTTGACTTTGTGGGATTTGTTGCATTGCCTTGCTTACAGTTTGTTGCATTTATCACTTATTATCACTGCCAGAATCAAAGATGCATACTAATACTTAATTGTGTGTGTGTGTGTGTGTGTGTGTGTGTGTGTGTGTGTGTGTGTGTGTGTGTGTGTGTGTGTGTGTGTGTGTGTGTGTGTGTGTGTGTGTGTGTGTGTGTGTTGTGTGTGTGTGTGTGTGAATTAATGTGGTGTGTTTGTGTGTGTGTGTGTGTGTGTGTGTGTGTGTGAATTTATGTGTGTGTGTGTGTGTGCGTGTGCGTGTGTATGTGATTTAGGGTGCGTTCTGTTATCATCTTGCAGGAGAAAGCTCAGGAACGAGAAAAGCTAGTGTTGAAGTTCCTTAAAGTGATGAAGGTACACTTAAGACTCACACGCTTAACTATATCCAAGGAGACTTACTGCAATAGCAAGAAGGTTCTAATTGTGTGTGTGTGTGTGTGTGTGTGTGTGTGTGTGTGTGTGTGTGTGTGTGTGTGTGTGTGTGTGTGTGTGTGTGTGTGTGTGTGTGTGTGTGTGTGTGTGCGCTGTGTGTGTTTGTGTTTGTGTCTTCTAGCACCTCAGGAAACTGAATAATTTTAACTCTTACCTGTCCATCCTGTCGGCCCTTGACTCCGCCCCCCTGCGAAGACTAGACTGGCAGAAACACACAGCTGAGGTACGTGATTCAAGGAGTGTGTTTTCAAGGCAAACCAAACCCTGTTTTAGCTGGTCACCACCCGCAATCAAGATCTTTGAATGCCTACTGGCAGACTTCGGGTACAAACGTTTTGTGGGTGTGACAGGGCTTTGATTGCTGTTCCAGCTTCACTGTCTCCAATCACTACAAACTGATTTTGGTTGGTTTAGCTTGAATGTTTTTCGATATAACCTGGTAACCCATAACAGCCTGTAACAGGTCACTCACATGTTTCTAGCATGCTTTGAACCTATGGAGGACAATCTGAGTCTATATTGTTGAGATTTGGATGAGGATGAATCCATAGTACTAATATGTAACCCACTACATCACCTTTCATCTGAAATACGTTGTTTTGAGGTTTGGTTTTGCCACAGTTTAGACAATACTTTACTCAAACATGAGTAAGTCAGTGTCAGGAATGTAAACGTGTGTTTGTGCGTGCGTGTATGTGTCTTTCTAGGCCTTAGAAGAATTCAGTGCTTTGATTGACAGTTCATCATCCTTCAGAACCTACAGAACAGCTCTCTCTGAGGTGGAACCCCCATGTATACCCTACCTGTAAGTACTACTAATACCTTATACCTGTAAGTACTACTAATACCTTATATACTCTACCTGTAAGTACTACTAATATCTTATATACTCTACCTGGAAGTACTACTAATACCTTATATACTCTACCTGTAAGTACTACTAATAACTTATATATTCTACCTGTTAGTACTACTAATACCTTACCTGTATACCATACCTGAAAGTAATACTGAAACCCTACCTGTATAGCTCTTTTGTGAGTATTACCTATATATTTACCCTACCTGTATAGAACCTGCCTGTATATATATCTTACCTTTTGAGTTCTACCATGTATAAATACTGTACCTGTAGGTCTAAGTAATACAGGTATTGCAGTCTACCTATCTATGCCTTACCTGAATAGATCACACATGCATATACATGCTTTTAACCTACCTATGTATACCCCACCTATGAATCCTACCTGTACTATATTGATATTACTTACCTGTACCTTGTTCCTGTAGACACTCTACTTGTTTGTGTGTGTGCATGCGTGCGGGCACGTGTGAGTGTAAACAGTCTCCCTGAAGTGTCTGACATCCTAGAGTGCTGTACACACACACACACACACACACACACACACACACACACACACACACACACACACACACACACACACACACACACACACACACACACACACACACACACACACACACACACACACACACACACACAGTGCTCAGTTCCTCACCTGTCTCCCTCATGTGTTTGCCTTCAGGGGACTGATCCTGCAGGACCTGACGTTTGTCCACCTCGGGAATCCTGACAAGTTGATGACGTCACAGGGGTCCATGGTCAACTTCTCCAAACGATGGCAGCAGTTCAACATCCTCGACACTCTGAGGAGCTTCCAACAAATGTAAATAATTTGACTATTTTGGTAGTGTTATCTGTAGGTTTGTGTTTACTTACAGGTCATCCTGTAAAGGTGTATATTTATGGAGTGTCATGTTAGTGTTACAATACTTTACTAGTTATTTCTTATCTCTGTCTTCTCCTATTATTTTTTCACCATTTCTAACTGCCCTTTCTAAATCTTTCTCCAGCTGTTACTCCCTTCAGCCCAAAAGTGAGATTTCGTCATTCTTCAATGACTTCAGCGACCATTTGGCTGAAGAGGCATTATGGGAACTCTCTCTCAAGATCCGCCCACGCAACATTCCAAAGGCCAATCAGAGATGAGCCTAGAAGACAGTGAGCCAATGTAATGAGGAGGAAAACGTCTGACGACATACAGAAACTGATCCGCACCTACCTGTCTTTGGAGACATGTTTAATCGCTAGCCACTAAGGCTGCAATAATCCAATGTCAATCAAAGCAATATATCAGCTCAAATCGTATGTATGTACCCTCAATAAATGTCTGTACTTTTTGTATCAAGGGGTCTGTTTTGTGTTTTTTAGCAGAATAAAACATACTCAACATTATTGGCTAGTAAAATGAAAATGTTATTCTTAATTTCCAGTGAAATCTACCTTGAAATACCGAAAGGTCCTGGGTTACAACCCCTATGACTATAGTCCCTGGCCACTAAGCAAGAGGCCTCACCTCATCCTGTTCATATGTCAAGGAATAGGTTTGCTTATGACTTAAATATAAGTACACAGTGGTGAATAGTACAAAACGATGTATACCAGCCTGAACTGCAGTGTAAAACCTTTTCCTTGCTAAAATAACTAATAATAAAAATAATAACAACACTAATCAAAAACAAGTTCTGGACACATTCTGCTACCAGCTCTGCGTAACCCAAAGATAGAATGAATGAGTCAGATCAAATGAGAATATCCAATTACATATTGGATGTTCCTTGCTCACACAGGTATTAGATATCGGTTGTTTTACATTTTGCCCTGAGCCGGCTTTGCTTAGTTTGCGTTTTGAAACCAAACAGTCCATAGGAAAAAGGCCATACACTCATGTCTCTGCTGCGCTTCCGAAGAGGAGTAGCATTCGCGTAACCACGGTAACGCATTCTAATCGAGAACGGAGCATCTAGACCAGAATAATCAATCAACGAGCACTAGTAGTTAGTTGGTTGTTTAGCTTGCTAAACATGCTGGCAAAAACTATTGAGTATCCGAAGGAAAATGTTAAACAGATTATTATGATAAGGTGTCCGGTGGGCCGAAGATGAACACAGAAATCCACCTCAGAACCAAATGAGGAAAGAACCAACAAGCAGGTAGACGAACGTGGCTAGCTACTGAAAGCTAGTCAGCTAATTATGAATGAATGAATGAATGAATGTAACGGTACTATCCGCATGGCAATGTTTTGGTGATTCATGATCGATGGCAATCATTATATATTTTTTTAAAACAATGCAAAAGATACGCCTATGTAGATTATACAGCCCCTGTCATCAAATGCATCTTCGTTATTATGCTGTAAAGCTATACAAAGCCTATTAACTACAGTATTATGTATTAGGCAAAATAAAATCAATTACTGTCAGTTATATTTGGAGCTATGCTTTAAACACCGTTTGCTGTATGTCTCGTTTTTTCTACAGTATACTACTCCAGGCTTGAATCATGCTCGGACTCAGCAGCCTGAAGTTCCCACCTGTGGTCAAAACGGAGATTAACCTGGTGCTGGTTCTGGTCACTGTGCTTGGTTTCTGGACGCGGCTCAGAAACCTTTCCTACCCTAGGGCTGTGGTGTGAGTAGACTCTAGCCTTATTGTCAGACATGATTGAGTCCAACAGAAACGCTTCTTTCATCTGCTTTTTGTTAGATAAGATTAGACACAGATATATAAAATGAAACCGCCCAAAATGATACGCTATTAGGCCATAGCCTATTATGTCGAGGTGTGAAAAAGCCCCTCATTGTACAATTAACAAAAAAATGCATGCCTGCATTTCTGAATAGTTTTTGTGTCTCTGTGTTTGTGTGTTCAGGTTTGATGAAGTATACTATGGCCAGTTTGTGTCTCTCTACATGAAGCGGGTCTTCTTTGTTGATGAGAGCGGACCGCCCCTTGGTCACATGATCTTGGCCTTCGGAGGTGAGTTCTTTGATGCTACTCAAGATAAGAAAATATGTTTCTATATTCATAATTATGTGAACTGTTTAGTTGATCTACTTGTGAATAGATGTGTGTAAAACAATAACCTGTGTGTGTGTGTGTGTGTGTGTGTGTGTGTGTGTGTGTGTGTGTGTGTGTGTGTGTGTGTGTGTGTGTGTGTGTGTGTGTGTGTGTGCGTGTACAGCCTACCTGGGTGGTTTTGATGGAAACTTCCCATGGAACAGAATAGGTGCAGGTAAGTTAATAAGTGAATAAGTTGAAAGGCCAATGGGTTTCAGAACAGATTTGACCAGAGGGAACACATGTTTTAGATGCAAGAAAACCTCAAAACGGCTGTTGGTAACTGGCCTTTATGTGAGCGACGTTCACAATTCAATCATGCTGCACAATGCGTGTTCATAATCATTTCTATATCCTAAATGATAGGTCTTTATTGAGTCTTGAAATAGTGATGCATCAGGTGACAAAGATGGCTCTCATTGCTGCTGTGGATGTTTTTGTTGCGCTGTCTAGAGTACCCCAGCAGTATGAGTGTGTGGGGCCTGCGCCTCCTGCCCGCAGTGTGTGGGGCTCTGTGCGTCCCCCTGGCCTACCTGCTCCAGTTGGAGCTGGGCAGCTCCCACTACGCCGCACTGGGAGCTTCTCTCCTCATCCTCATGGGTTGGTCTCCTTATCCAAATCGACCATTCCCATCAGAGCAGACTTATCATGAATGACTTTCTGATTTTGAATGCATCTCTCTTGTGTGTAGCCCTCCTAAATCAGCCCGTGTCTCACAAAGCAGACAAGGGGGTACATTTTTCGTCAAAATGTATCTGTAAAAGGTTTCAAATTCACACCACAACTGTAGAAAGGCATATTGTAAAATCCCCTTCTGTAAGCCTAATCACACATGTGAGTCAGTTTCTCTTTGGTAGAATATCTTCGTAACGCTGTGTGGTCTCTCCTCAGAGCTTGCGGTGTAGATTGGAAGGACTGCTGTTTCCGCGGTTAGTGCAGCCCTGTCTCAGACAGTGTTCCTTCATATCACATTGTTGTTTGATTTCAGAGAACTCTCTCATCGTCCAATCACGCTTCATGCTACTGGAGTCGGTCCTGATCTTCTTTCAGCTGCTCTCCTTCTTCGCCTACTGGCGCTTCTACAACGCCTCAAACAGGTAGCACTCTCCCCTGCCACAAGTCAACCCACTCCAGCATACGCTGATACACTGATACTTCACGTCTGCCTGTCGCTTCCTGTGTATCTGTTGCAGTTGCTCCAGGTATTTGTGGCTCATCGTAGCTGCATCCTCCTGTGCCGGAGCTGTGGGGTATGTGTGTGTGTGTGTGTGTGTGTGTGTGTGTGTGTGTGTGTGTGTGTGTGTGTGTGTGTGTGTGTGTGTGTGTGTGTGTGTGTGTGTGTGTGTGTTGTGTGTGTGTGTGTGTGTGTGTGTGTGTCTGAGACACATTATGTTATGGGTATTCAGCGCACACACAGTATATACTGTGTGTGTACTGTATACTGTGTGTACATTTAAAAGTAAGTTATTTTTGGTTATTTCTTGTGTGTGTGTTTGGGGCTCCCTAGGGTAAAGTATGTAGGTGTGTTCACCTACCTCCTGCTGCTGGGCATAGCCTCTGTGCACACCTGGCAGCTGATTGGCCAGCGGGCTGTCGGTCATGTGAGTTTCACCTTTTTCTTAGAGTAGAAACATTAATCGAGATTAATTGTGTTCTGCGGGGTAATTAAATGTTACTCTAGAATAACAAGTGTGTGCGTGTGTGCGTGCGTGCGTGTGTGTGTGTGTGTGTGTGTGTGTGTGTGTGTGTGTGTGTGTGTGTGTGTGTGTGTGTGTGTGTGTGTGTGTGTGTGTGTGTGTGTGTGTGTGTGTGTGTGTGTGTGTGCGTGTGTGTGTGGTTCAGCTGAGAGTGTTTGTGGAATGTGGGTGTCGCGCCGTGTGCTTGGTGGTGCTTCCCGTCCTACTCTATGTGTTCTGTTTCTACGTCCATCTGACTGTCCTTCGGCACAGTGGACCACATGACCAGCTGATGAGCAGTGCGTTCCAGGCTAGTCTGGAGGTAATGAACGTACATCTAGGCCTATCCAATAACATTAACTCCTGTGTCTTCAATGTAAAGAGTTTGGTTGTTTATCTCAATTGATCATTATCATTTCTAGCATGGTTACAGATGTTGACATTTTGCAAAACTAGAATTTACTTTTTAGCTGTTTGGTAATATGAAATACGTGTGTGTGTAGGGTGGGCTGTCGAGAATTACTCGGGGCCAGCCATTAGAAGTGGCCTATGGCAGTCAGGTTACCTTACGAAGCTCCGCCTCTCAAACCATCCCTTGCTGGCTACACTCCCATAAGGCTAACTATCCAATAAGGTATTGCCACAAAACTCATGCTTCTCCAACTATTCAATCAGATCACTCTGTATTTTATGTTTTTCTAATGTGTGTGTGTGTGTGTGTGTGTGTGTGTGTGTGTGTGTGTGTGTGTGTGTGTGTGTGTGTGTGTGTGTGTGTGTGTGTGTGTGTGTGTGTGTGTGTGTGTGTGTGTGTGTGTGTGTGTGATTGTATTTGTAGGTATGAGGATGGGAGAGGCAGCTCCCACCAGCAGCAGGTGACCTGTTATCCCTTTAAAGATGTCAACAACTGGTGGATTATCAAGGACCCTGGCAGGTAGGTTACCATGACAACGTATGAAAGTAAAAATGAAGTAAGATGGGGAGGCTATTGAAACATGATTAGGTTGTTATTGGGACAGACGTTTTACTCTAAAGCAGACACATGGGTTACCATAGAAACCGACTATAAGGTCATAATCGTATCTGTGGTTAGATGATCGTGGTGTTTACTATTGGGACGGATGGATGTTTCTATTTATTAAGTACATAGTAAGAGTATATATCCAACAGGGATGATAAAATACTCAATCGCGTGTTCTGACCCATAGTTTATACATTGTTCTCAAGTAACGTCGTCTTGGGAAGGAATGCACTAATGTGTTAACAGGTGGAGATATTAAAAATATAGAGGGGCGGTAGGGAAACCAATGCTTTATAAATACAAACAAAAGTCCTTCTCTGAATCGGTGGAGACCAACCTCAAGTCAGATCCTGAACCACAGCAGGCTGACAATGGCGTCAGTGTTGAATCTGGTTCCACTGTGTGGATGTGGGGACATCTGATCTGTGCAGACAGGAGCTGGTGGTCAACACGCCCCCCCGACCCGTTCGCCACGGCGACGTCATCCAGCTCCTCCACGGCATGACGTCTCGTTTCCTCAACAGGTAACCATAGCAACCCTCCTTCTCTGTAATTCAAACATTTGATCAACTCCACCTAATGTGTGTGTGTGTGTGTGTGTGTGTGTGTGTGTGTGTGTGTGTGTGTGTGTGTGTGTGTGTGTGTGTGTGTGTGTGTGTGTGTGTGTGTGTGTGTGTGTGTGTGTGTGTGTGTGTGTGTGTGCGCTTGTGCGTGTGTGTGTGTGTGTGCGTTCAGTCACGATGTGGCCGCTCCAGTGAGTCCTCACGCCCAGGAAGTGTCAGGGTACATTGACTTCAATGTTTCCATGGTGATACAGAACCTGTGGAGGGTGGTTAGTGTGACATTTTACTTTTTTTAAATCCACAGGGTTTTTGATGATGATGATGATGATGATGATGATGATGATGATGATGATGATGCCGGATGTGTGCTCGTGTCTGTGTGTTTAGGACATCTCCAACAGGGAGGCTGAGTCAGAGGTGTGGAAGACTATTGTGTCCGATGTGCGATTGGTCCACGTCAATACCTCGGCGGCTCTCAAGGTACCTCCCCCCCCTCCCCCACCTGGACGTTACCATGGTTTCATAACCCCCCACGCCAGCCATACAATTACATACATTCGTACCATGAATAATACATTCTCTGACATGACCCCAGATGTTTAGAATTCTATACCCATTTTGTACACACATTTGACTTTAATTGATATGTTTATTTATGATTCTAGCTAACAAGTTGATGATTGTAATTATCTCAACCCACAGAGCTCAAACTACTTCTGAGTGCATGAGCTCCATCTGGCTGTAGTTCACTTACCAGCCAAAGGGGCCAGTATTGACAAGGATTTACTCAATCTTACACACCTTACAAAATCTTACACTATTAATTGAATGTTACCCGTCATATTGTTATATCTCATCAAAGCACATCTACAATATGCATACCAATTCAATGTAGAATAGTTGAATTAACAAAATAATGACGTTTGGTGAGCAACCGCCACCCTAGACCAAACAACCATTTCAGTGGATCATTAGGACCCGAATGCACACTCCCAAAACACAAAAAAAGCACACCGGAATTGCTTTTGTTCCATAAAAAAAGTATCAGCAATTCTGATGTGGTCAGAGTCTTCAGTGGGCTCTGTTGTCGTCAGGCAGCCAGGGTCTCGATAAGGTCCCCTCCTTTACACATCGCCGCTCCCCCCCCCCTACAGCTGAGTGGAGGGACCCTCCCTGAGTGGGGGTTTGGGCAGCTGGAGGTGGTGGCCGACCGTGTCTCCAGAGCCCACCACAGCAGCCTGGTGTGGAACGTAGAGGAGCACCGCTATGGAAACAGTGAGTCGTCCAGTAGAAGAACCATTTATGTCTTTTATTCCTTTCCATTTTCTGTACTATGGAGCCTCGCATCAGTGTGTAACTCAATTATAACTCCACACTGATGGTTGTTGTGTGTCCCTGTGTTGTTTGACTTTAATTGTTGGGTTCTTGGTGCAGTTAATTAATTTACCGGATACTTTAACTATATTAACCAGATGTAACTATGCCACCTCAGGTAAAAAATGACCGTCCTTTGTGTTCTGGAACTACCGGACATATCAACCTTGACTGATTGTAATCCACTACAGACCCATAGTTTAAGAAATGCTTCACTAGAGGAAGGTTTTAAGAAATTCATCCTGGTTTGTTGTTGTCTTTGTTGTGTGTGTGCTTTGAATTTCCTTGTGCTTGTCTAGGTCACGAGCAAAAGGAGAGAGAGGTAGAGCTTCATTCACCGACTCACATCGATGTCCATCCAAACATCTCCTTCTTGTCCAAGTTTATAGAGCTCCAGGTACCACTGCGAATTGTACAACTACTAATACTACCACTACTTCTAAAAGGAATACCGACTGCCACTGCTTACTGCACTTATATTACACTTGGCATTACTGTTGTCTAAAGTGCTACTCATACTATTATTTGTACTACTACAACGACGCAACTACTGAAAGTACTTCTATAAATATATTTGTCACCAGGACATACTGTACTTCTGCAGTTAGAATGTTGAGATTTGTTGTTACCCTGCGTAGAAGAGTGATGATGCTTTTTGTTGCCGTGGCAGCGAAAGATGCTCACCGTGAAACAGGAGGAGTCCGAACACAAATATAGCTCCTGCCCTTTGGAATGGATCTCCATGACAACCAATATAGTCTACTGGCTCCACCACTCTACCAATGTAAGATGCATATAAACGTGTGTATACACATGACATTACTACAAGGGGCTTCCTGGATAAATGGAAACAATTATTTGCAAGGCTATTGATGCTGACATGCTCCACTGTGATTGGTTGTACCCTCAGGCCCAGATTCATCTGATTGGCAATCTAGTGTCTTGGGGCATGGCTAATTTAAGTCTTGCAGCCTATCAGCTTCTAGCACTCTGGTACCTGCTGAGGAGGAGGAGGGCCATCAGAGATATACCCGAGGGTACACACACACACACACACACACACACACACACACACACACACACACACACACACACACACACACACACACACACACACACACACACACACACACACACACACACACTAATATATATAGCTTATACATACATACACACACACACACCATGAACATATAGCATACAACAAATGCGCTTTGGGTTTAGATGTGCATGTTTTTTATTAATGGAGTGCTAAATGTTTGTGTGAGTTGCAGCTGCCTGGGGCCAGTTCCAGCGGGTGGGGGTGATGTGTGTGGGTGGGTGGCTGGTCAACTTCCTGCCTTTCTTCCTGATGGAGAACACCCTCTTCCTGTATCACTACCTGCCAGCATACACTTTCCTGTTACAGCTGCTCCCCGCAGTCCTTGAACACGCACACACTCATCTGCTAAGGTACGCACACTCACACACACGCAGACTCTGCCTCTCTCTCACCAGCTCAAGTACACACACACACACACACACACACACACACACACACACACACACACACACACACACACACACACACACACACACACACACACACACACACACACACACACACACACACACACACACACACACGCACACACAGATACAACCACACACCTTGAACACCTGTTATTTTTTTGTTCTTCTCTTCCAGTGGGAAGTCTCAGCACCGTGCCGGATGTGTGTCTGCATTTGCAGGACTCTGTTCTGTCTACCTGTGCTACAAAAGCTTCTCACCTTTGACCTACGGAAGCCCAGAACTGTCAGCCAATCAACTGCAAGCCCTGCGCTGGCAGCCTTCCTGGGATATTCTTTACAGGAGACCATGAAATCACGCACAGTGCTTTTACTTAAACAGTATTTTAAGAATAAAATGTTTAGTGAATTTTGTCTGTTTATGTATTCTTTGACTAAAATTAAGTACATGTCTCAAATACTGAACTTTTTTTTATAGAAGGTCACAAATATTATGTAGATTGTGTGCGGCGGATATTACATTTCAGATAACGACCGTATGTCTGCTAACAAGTAAGTGTTGTTTAAAATTATCAGATCCGATTTTGGGACTGAACGGGAGAGGCTGAGAACAGACGCCGAGACGAATGCCAAGTTCTGTTAAACCGTTTATTTGCGACATCTGTTGAGAGAAAAGAGAACTGCAGCCTTGAGAAACATGCTCTGCGTACAAAACAACAACCTCGTGGTACTGTTGTACTTGCAGAACTGCCGGGCTCGCCTTACTAATATGTCCGCCGTTGTTAATGTCATCTTTGCTTTGCTACCAAATTTAACATAGTTTTACTGGTATTTAATCATGTACGTTTATATAGTATATTTATAGATAAATATATATATATTTGTACAATACTATTTTTAGTATTCGCGCAGGTTGAATAAAAACAGTTTAATAAAAGTTTTTCGAAAGTATGTAACCATTTATCTAGTAAAAGTGTAATATTTAGGATATTCTGAAAACCACCAGTAGTATTGCAGGAAAGGGACGCGTCGAACAGCTTTGCATTGTGGGTCCTGTTTATTCTTTAAACTTGCTCAACGGTGATTTTGCACCTACTTTCGGTCAATAAAGGTTATTTCTCAAATGTAATACCTCTTTTCAACTAAATTCGATATTTTTTTCTTCTCCGCTTATTGTTTTAATAAAACGCAAATGTAACCCAGGAAGAGTGCTTCCCGCGGTGCATCATGGGCTATATGTTAACGATCCAGAAACGTTGCTGCATCAGGATTGGAGTGAAGCTGCACATGGACACAAATGATAGAAAGTTACAAATTGAACTTTGTCAGCGCAACAAATAAGACATTTCCCGTGCTGTTTGTTTTCTGTCACAGGTCGGTAGTGTATTTTTAGCCTCTTTTTTTGTTTTTCTGCTAGCATATTGAAACGAGTTTCTGTTGTTTTATCATCTGACTTCTCTACAGGACAGGTCTACTGCCCTGTAAATCCATTTAAGTCCACGCTTTAAAGATAATAATTCAACAACAGAAAACGAAAATGTATATGATTTGAACTTGAGCGGTTATGGTGGTCAACGCATTTGGTGGGGAAGGCACAGCAATGTCATGTCGAAAAGCAAGGATTTGTTTACTCTATATATTGGCTCTGGTTAGAAGTGTGAGAGAAATGATGACCGATTAGTGGAGTAATAATACTTGTGTTTTTGTGTAGGACAGAGAGACAGACATGTCTCTTAGCCTTGCAGAGGAGAGAGACAGGATAAGGAGACAGATTGAGGCGCTGGAACAGAACCTGGGCACAGATTCTGTCGACTTGGGCCTTCTTTCTAGTGACACATCCTCAGGTAACTTAAGATATTTCAAGAGTAAGAATGTTATTTTTGCTTTGAAAAATTTACAAGGTAATTTTGAGTGACGATATAGTGAGTGTACCCCTACATCCACTGTAAACCTGTGCCGCTGAGTACCCCGATCACAATTTTAATTCGTGGACAGAACCTCACCTACTTTTATTTGACCTTTCTTTGTCTGTCTCCCTTTTGTATTTGCCGATTTCACAAATTATTACAATCAGATACGTTTTCTGTGATTTGTCAGATGATGGATTGGATGACGAGATACAACTGGTGGAGCAAAGCCATCAGGTAAGAGATAAACACATCTGCACGTACACACATGTTACGTTTTATTGGTTTATAATCTTAGCACAAAAAGTAAGGAAATTATTGTTTGGTAGATTATTTCTCTGTGGTAACAATGCTTTTTGACAATAAATCTTATATCGTTGGGAAGCCTGTTTAGTTCCCTTTCAAATGGTGCCCCATTTGTAAGGAACATTGTTGTTGTTACCATGGCGCCACGGACGGTGTTATTCCGAGTTCTGCCTGCCCGCCGAAATTTGGAAAATGAATGTGGGGTGTCATCCACACTGTCTAGGTCGATCAAATAAAGTAAGCTGGTGCTGAGAAGACCATTTGATTCCTATCATTCTTTGATTTGAAGTCTCACTGTGCTTTATTTGGCAGAACTGATGGCTGCTGCTGAATAATGCATCAGCTATTATTAATGCCTCACTAATATTAAATGTATGAAATTCACACTGTTTAGCCAAAACAGCCCAAAATATGAGCTGGCCAAACCGTGGTTCAAAGATCTCCAGCATTAAAGTTACAGGGTGGATGCATTATTCGGCAGTGCTGTATATGAGCTGCCGAGAAGTGCATCCCCCTGTTTTTCCAGGCTAGAAGAGTAGCACATGTATGAAATTCACACTGTTAAGCCAAAACAGCCCAAAATATGAGCTGGCCAAACCATGTGATTCAAAGATCTCCAGCATTAAAGTTACAGGGTGGATGCATTATTCGGCAGCGCGCTCCCGCGAGGTGCATGCAATTCTCGGCGGGCAGGCAGAACTCGGCATAACAACGGCAGCCTCGGTGTTTCGGTGCGCATTGTTTTGTATTGTTTTGTTTGTCAATTCAGATTTATGCAACACCCGGTGCTCTTACACCAGTCAATGAGCTTTGGACATTAGAGGTACAACTCTGAGGATTTATTTCCAACTTTTCTGCTCCCTTGCATTGGATTATTGGTCACTCTTGTCCGTAGCGCTTGCTTAAAGGTTAACGGTTACGGTAACCATGGCGCCACGGACGGCTCTTAACTCCCGGTGCTCTTACACCAGTCAAGAGCTTTTGGACATTAGAGGTACAACTCCAGAGGACTTATTCTCAACTTTTCTGCTCCCTTACATTGGATTATTGGACATTCTTGTCCACGCAGTGAAGCGCAGGAGGAGAGGGAAACGAGCTGGAGCGCTCGTGCGTCTTCGTCAGCGCGGTCATCGTACGCCGTTACCCGGATTATTTCTTTCCAACGTGCGCTCACTGTGCAATAAAATGGATGAACTGCAGCTACTGATGGGGAAAAACAGAGACTTTTCTTCATCTTCTGTTTCACGGAGACGTGGCTGTGTGGATCGATACCGGACTCTGCGCTGCAGCTGGCAGGCTTCCATCTGCTGAGTGCGGACCGAGACGCACAACTTTCCGGCAAATCAAAGGGTGGAGGTATCTGTTTCTTCATTAACAGTGACTGGACTGCAATGACGTGACAGTGATTCTGCAGCACTGTTCTCCTCATCTGGAAACTTTGTTCATAAACTGCAAACCCTTCTACTCCCCCCGTGAGTTTGCTTCGTTCATTCTGGTCGGTGTTTTACATCCCACCGCAGGTAAATGTGCAGGAGGCACAGTGCCTGTTAGCCGACCAGATCCTGAGAGTGGAGCAGACAAACCCGGACTCCTTAGTTATTGTTCTTGGGGACTTTAACAAAGGCAACCTCAGCCACGAACTCTCGCAAATATAAACAGTTTATAAAATGCCCGTCCAGAGAGGAGAATATTCTGGATCACTGCTACACCACAATAAGCTGTGCATATCACGCCGGCCCCTGCGCTGCACTGGGCCTCTCTGACCACGTCATGGTCCACCTGATCCCCACATACAGGCAGAAACTCAAGCTCTGTAAACCTGTTGTGTGAGGACATCCAAGCAGTGGACCAGTGGAGCGGTGGAGAACCTTCAGGCGTGTTTGGACTGTACCGACTGGGATGTGTTCAGGTCTGCCACCAACTGTCTGGATGAGTACACAGAGGCTGTGACGTCATACATCAGCTTCTGTGAAGACTGTTGTATTCCATCACGCACCAGGGTGAGTTATAACAACGACAAACCCTGGTTCACAGCCAAACTCGGGAAGCTACGGCTGCAAAAGGAGGAGGCGTTTAGGAGTGGGGACAGAGTAAGGTTTATAGAGTTGAAGTACACGTTTAGCAAGGCGGTGCGTGAAGCTAAATGTCAGTACTCTGAGAAGCTCCAACATCAGTTCTCAGCCAAAGACTCTAGATCTGTTTGGAAGGGGCTCAAGCAGATCACCAACTACAAACCAACCCCCCCTCGCTACATCAACAACCTGCGCCTTGCAAATGAGCTAAATGAGTTCTACTGTCGCTTTGATAGACAAAGGGACAGACCTGACATCATCCCCCACGACACCTTCTTCCAGCCTCATCCCACTGACTCCCCCACCACCAGCTCTACAGGACCTCCACACATACCTCTGTGTCCCCCACCACAGTGACGACTCTCTGCCTGCAGGAGTGTGACGTCCACAGGCTCTTTAAGAGTCAGAACCCCCGCAAAGCAGCCGGCCCAGACTCTGTCTCTCCATCCACCCTGAAGCACTGCGCCGACCAGCTGTCTCCAGTGTTCACGGACATCTTCAACTCCTCGCTGGAGACCTGTCACATGCCAGCCTGCTTCAAAGCCACCACCATCATCCCCGTCCCCAAAAAAACTCGGACCACAGGACTCAATGACTACAGACCTGTCGCCCTGACCTCTGTGGTCATGAAGTCATTTCAGCGCCTTGTGCTGCCCCACCTGAAAGCCATAACCGATCCACTCCTGGACCCCCTGCAGTTTGCCTACAGAGCCAACAGGTCTGCAGACGATGCAGTAAACATGGCTCTGCACTACACCCTCCAGCATCTGGACTCCCCAGGAACATATGCCAGAATCCTGTTTGTGGACTTCAGCTCTGCCTTTAATACTATCCTCCCAGCTCTGCTTCAGGACAGGCTCTCCCAGCTCCACGTGCCCGATTCCACCTGCAGGAGGATCACAGACTTCCTGTCTGACAGGAAGCAGCGTGTGAAGCTGGGGAAACATTTTTCTGCTGCACCTCCAGTCACCAGTATGTCAAGCTCCTGAAGTTCGCGGATGACACACGCTCATCGGGCTCATCTCTGGCGGGGATGAGTCCGCCTACAGGTGGGAGATTGACCATCTGGTGACCTGGTGCAGCCAGAACAACCTGGAGCTTAACGCTTTAAAAACAGTGGAGTTGTGGATCACAGGAAGAACCCAGCCCCATCCACCCCCATCGTCCTGTGTGGCACCCCAGTCGACTCTGTGGAGTCCTGCCGCTTCCTGGGCACCATCATCGACCAGGACCTAAAATGGGAGCTCAACATCAGGTCCCTCACCAAAAAAGGCCAGCAGAGGATGTTCTTCCTGGGCCAGCTGAAGAAGTTCAACCTGCCTAAGATTATGTTGGTGCACTTCTACACTGCCATCATTGAGTCCATCCTCACCTCATCCATCACTGTCTGGTACTCTGCCGCTACGGCTAAGGACAAGAGCAGACTGCAGCGTATCATACGCTCTGCGGAGAAGTTGATTGGCTGCAACCTTCCATCCCCTCCAGGACCTGCACTGCTCCAGGGCTCTGAGGCGGCAGGCAGGATTATGGGCCGACCCCTCCCCATCCTGGTCACAGACTATTTGGATCTCTCTCCCCTCTGGCAGGAGGGCTGCGGTCCATCAGGACCGAAAACCTCCCCGCCACTTGAACAGTTTCTTCCCCCTCTTCAGTTAGGTTACTTAACAGGTCCCGGGACCGCCACCCCCACTGACTGAAGCTGGCTCTGGCTCTCATACCCATCACCAATTTGTAAATTCTTATACGTTTTTAAATATATTTTACTTTAGTTTTTATTTTAATCTATTTTATTCTATTTTATCCTATTTTTAATTGATCACTTATGTCCCTGCTTGTTTATATTGTGTTACATATACAGTATATATCACTGTTTGTTCATTGTTCATTGTTGTCTTAAATGTATGCACCTTATTCACTAAGTCAAATTCCTGGTTGGTGTAAAACCCTTCTTGGCATTAAAACCTTTTTCATTCTGATTCTGAACATGCATTTGTGGGATGAGCAGCAGCGCTGAGTATGGGTTGAGCCCATGAAAAAATTTGCCAAATCTTTTCTGCCAGGTTATTTTGCTGTTGCTATTGACACTTGTTTTGAGCTTCTGGTACCCCCAGGTGCTGCCATTCAGGTGCGTGAATGGCAGCACCTGTGAGCATGGGCCCTACTACCGTAAGTAAGCTACAGTCAGTAAGTGTCTGCTCCAAGAATCGGCATGCCGCGTTTGACTGATCTGGATAGGGCCATTGCGATAGGGCAACTTCAAGCTGGTGTACCGCAGAACCAAGTTGCGGCATTATTTGGAGTGAGCCCTAGTACCCTCTCCAAACTGATGGCCAAGTACCGATATAACGGGGGATGTCAAAGACAGGCCGCGAAGTGGGCGTCCCAAGAAGACAACACCCCAAGAAGACCATTTCATCACCCTGTCAGCACTTAGGTAGCCTGGTCCTACCAGACCGTCGTACTTCATTTCATTTGTACAGAAGGTCTGGAACTGCCCAATTGACAAACGTTCACTCACTTGGAGGTGGGTGTCTGTTGAAGTTTTAAAATGATTGGATCTGCCCAGTGCCACTCTGGATCTGCCATAACCAATCGCATGGCGTTTGGTCGTGACGTATGTCATGCGACGGGACCGGCTCCTTCACCACTAACGGAGCCAGCTGGAAAATCAAACTTTTCCAGAACCCAGTGGGGAGAAGCGCCACAACATCATGGCCACCAACAAAACTCAGCAAAGCTTGTTCTTGCTCCGGCTTTAATTGATCGATATTCTGCAGCGATCCCACAACAGACCGAATAGCTTCTCTCGTATCCTTCTCCATTGTCTTTCTGGTCTTCCTCTGACTACAACTGAAACTGCCGCGCGACCTTGACGTCATCGTTCTCAGCCACTCCCTCTGTTCGCTGATTGGTCACACAGAAATTTGTTCGGGCAAAATCCCACTAACAAGCCCCAGGCCCAGACTGACTACTGAAGGGAAAATGAAATTTGGCCGGAAGTAGGTGGGCGGGCGGAGCCAGGCTAGCACTTAGGTGCCGTAGGCTGTCTTCTGGAGATTTGCAGTCAAGGTTTGCAGGACGATATGGCCGACGGCTCTCTGCCCAGACAATCCAGAACAGACTACACACAGCCAATCTCCAGTGTGATAGGGCTGCCAGGTGTCCTGCCATGACTGCCCTTCACTGTCAGGCCCGTTTGCGCTGGTGTCGGCAACATGTGCACTGGAACCTGAACATGTGGAGGAACGTAATGTTGAGGCAATCTCAATGCAGAGACATCTAGAGATGAGATTGTGCAACCAGTGGCAATCCCATATCTCTGAGTCTGGGACCGAACTCTATCCTCCAAGATGACAACGCTCGTCCCCACAGGGCGGGGTTTATCAGAGACTACCTCCAGAATGTGGGAGTGGAGAGGATGGAATGGCCAGGCTATTCCATTGTTACCACAGAGAAATAATCAACCAAACACCACAATGTGTGTGTGTGTGTGTGTGTGTGTGTGTGTGTGTGTGTGTGTGTGTGTGTGTGTGTGTGTGTGTGTGTGTGTGTGTGTGTGTGTGTGTGTGTGTGTGTGTGTGTGTGTGTGTGTGTGTGTGTGTGTGGCATACATATTTACTGGGTAACCACATTTTTGATCATTTGTTTTTCAATTGTACAATACTTTGGGTTACTATCAAAAGAAAACCTTTTCATTCATTATTGATTAATGTGACATGTTATAAATGTATATAAAGTATTTTCTTGATTTGTAACGTATTTATTTAATTCCTGCAAACTGAGATGGGAGACTTTGTCTGCATTTAAAAACAAAATAAAAATGTAACTCTGTGTTGGTGTTTGTGTGTGGATGTGTGTGTGAATGCTTTTTTTCTGTGTCTGTAGGTGTCTTCCGGTTTGTTGGCCGAGAGGGACCAGATCCAACAGGAGATTGAAGAGCTGCAGACCGCCCTGCAATCCCAGAATGCCATCTGTTTGTCTGCCAATGACAGCAACGACAGCGGAGAGGTCTTCTGATTGGTGCAAACTATTTATCAAGCAGCCTATTCTGTCCATTCAACAAAGTCTAATGTGTGTGTGTGTGTGTGTGTGTGTGTGTGTGTGTGTGTGTGTGTGTGTGTGTGTGTGTGTGTGTGTGTGTGTGTGTGTGTGTGTGTGTGTGTGTGTGTGTGTGTGTGTGTGTGTGTGTCCTGCCTCAGAGCGAGGGGGAGCTGGACGTCCCAGAGACAGAAGAGGGGTGCCTCCAGGTGAACCTGGTCTACCAGCAGGTTCTGATCGACTCACTCAGCCAACTGGAACACCTGCTCAACCAGAACAGACGTGCACAGGTTCTCTTCAACCTACCATCCAACATTTTCCATTTCCTATAGCTTATGTCAAATGTATGTCTTTGTTTTTATGACAAGTGAGGCAAAAGGCACATGTTCCGCCTCCTGTGGACAATAAAATTGTTCTTTACTGTCACGTGTCCAGCTGATGGATGAATGATCCAGTGGTGAAATCTACAAATTAAATTGGAGGAGAGCAGCTTAAAACGACCTATGCAACCCGAGTTGATTTGTGACGCATTTAGTTATTAGTTAATTAGTTAATTAATACTGATAACTGATACTGATATTATTGCACCATGTATAGCCTACTTGTTCTCCTCAACGTCGAGGGATGATGGGGTAAACATAAATTCCCTCCCCCTTTTTAGAAAGAGCTGCTGTTCCAAATGAATGGACCAACCAGAGACATCAGGGACGCCAACCGCACGCCTACCTCCTACCAACAGCCTTCCAAAATGTACCTGGGTCGCTTCCATAAGCCCTACTTCAAGGATAAACTCACTGGACTGGTGAGTTGTACGACAAACAGACAGAGATACACAGCTGCTTGGGTTAATAAAGTGCGGTGGAAACAATGGTAAGTTTGACAGGCAGACGTAGAAGAAGATGAACCAATGAGCTGTTGTGTTTTTTTCTGATGCCAGGGTCCTCCAGCCAATCCGGAGAGTAAGGACAGGGCATCCAGGATGAACGCCCATCTTGATGACAAACGCCTACAAATGAAAAGATGTGAGAAAAGCATATTTCCTGCCTGTCCGCATGTCGGAATTTGTTGTCGACACAAAAAGTCTTGGTTTCCTCACAAACCTTCCAAAATGTGATTGATTCGATCAAATATAGGCTAATTCAAATGTCATAGCTGAGCTCTCTTGTTCTTCCTGTGTGCTTTCTGTGTAGGGGAAGGCTGGCAGAAGACACTGTTGATAAACGCTGTGTCCAAGGACAGCCTCAAGAGGCAGATCCAGCCCAAACTGTCCAAGTACACAAACTATTAATACATAACAATACCATGGACCAATAGTGCTACTACCCTACAGCGTCTAAAATCTCCCTGTTCTCTTTTGGTTTCCTTACCTGTCCGTCTCCTCTCCTTTGTACCCTCTGACCAGAGTGGATTATCTGAGTCAGAAGATGTATAAAGTACGTGAAGAAGAGAAAGAGGCACTGAGTGAGCAGATAGGGCAGCTGGAGAAAGACATTCAGCAGCTCAGGTACCCGTCCTCCTGTTAGACGTGTAGATTGAAAATGGTGGCCAGTACGTATTCTCTTACATATAATGTTGCTGCTTTCTCTTTCCTGATTGGTCAGAACCCAGAAAGAGGAGGACCTTGTTGGGGGTCGTTTTGATGAGCATGATTGGGAGAAGATCTCCAACATCGACGTAGGCCATTGCACACTCTATGCATCAGTCTTAAGCCCCTGACATGTGCGACCGTTACATTACAGGCCTTAATGATTGATGTCGATTTTTCAGCTCTGCTCTGATCTTTTGCCCAGAGTGTTCAAAGTTAAATGGCCATTACAATAAATGCAGTTTCCAGGACCCTTGCACTCATGTTGCCATCCAGAACATGAACAGACCTGCGCTTCATTTAACAAATTCTGCTATAAGCCTGAAGTAGCAAACACTTTAAACACACACTATTTTTTTTGTAGTTAAAATTGCAATTTTGGAAAATAGAGGACAGCTTGCTAGGAGTGAAAAGCATACAACAACATGGGGTTCTGGTGTTGTTGGCCTGCCGTAACAACCTCAGTGGATATGCTGTGCCTGCTATTGTTATTATAACACAAGTGTCAGGTGAATTTCCTAAGAACTTGTTTCATAGTGACTTCTCCGCTTGTCTCCTCTGCTCTGCTATCCCCTCAGTTTGAGGGGACAAAGGAGGCGGACGATTTGTGTCACTTCTGGCAAAACTTTCTCCACCCGTCGGTCAACAAGTCCACCTGGACTTCACAGGAGCTTGAGCATCTGGGTGAACTGGTCAAAGAGCATAATGAGAGAGACTGGGAGAGCGTCGCTGAAGAGCTGGGGGTGAGAATGTTTGGCTGTGCGTGTGCTTATGAAGAATGTGATGACAAGTCTTCATGCTTCCCTCTCCCTCTGTGCATCTGTCTCTTATACCCGTTGGTCTCCTTTTATATAAGAATAATCATTTTTAAATCATTCATTGCATCTGCAAACCTTCCTGCCAGGTGATCTGTGTTCCGTGTGCCTGTGTGTAGACAGGCAGGACGGTCTTCATGTGTTTCCAGACCTACCAGAGGTTCTTGTCAAAGAACTTGAAGAAGAGCTACTGGTCTGCGGAGGAAGACGAGGTGCTCAGGGAGCTGGTGGATAAGATGAGGATCGGAAACTTCATACCGTACACGCAAAGTGAGTCCCCGGCTCCGTCTCTACTCCTCACTATCGACACATTCTGTCTATATGTTTGTGTGATCTCATTTCACTCTGCTTCTGTCTTGTACGTGCTACGATCCATTGAGTGCTATCTTATTCAATATTGGGACATAATAACTACAAGCTTTACTCTACACAGAATAACTTCCATTCAGTTTCAGAATACTTAATTGATCCAGGGGGAAGTAAGATCTGGCCTGACCAATCGGTGTCGCTCTCCCCTTGTCTGTCTGTCTTTCAGTGAGCTATTTCATCGAGGGTCGTGACCCCAGCCAACTGATGTACCGATGGTCCCAGGTCCTTGACCCTGCGCTCCGGAAGGGCCCATGGTCCAAGGAGGAGGACAAGGTGAGGGTGGTGGGGACGGAGTCTCTCAGGAAGAATTGGCAATCAGTACAGATGAGGGTAGTTACAGATGAGCGTTGTATTTGTTTCACAATCGTGTCACACACACAATATTCTCCAACGAGGATACTTTGATAGTGTAAGGCTCAGTGAGAAGGGGTACCATAGTACTTGACAGCAACTCATTTTTTATACATTTGATAATGATGGACTCGCGTCATTTAGGATATTTGCAAATTTAAGATCACATTGAACTTCTGTTGATTTTGTTTTCCGTTTTCCATCATACAAACCACACTTCCTCCCTGTCTTGTCTGCAGGCCTTGCTGCGAGCTGTAGCTCGTCTTGGAGAAAGAAATTGGTCTAAAATAAGGTTAGAAGTCCCAGGTCGTTCTGACGGCGCTTGTAGGGACAGGTAAGATCTAATTGGACAATAGGGCATCTTATAAGATCTGATTGGATAATGGCACAGTTTATAAGATCTGATTGGATAATGGGAGATGGTTTATTTTTGTGTGTGTATGTGTGTATAGATATTGTGACTGTCTGAGGGAAGGAATAAAGAAAGGAGCTTTTGATGAGCAGGAGATAGCTTTGCTGGTCACGCTTGTCAAGAAACATGGAGTGGGTGAGTAACCTACTTAAAGACATAAGAAACACAGTTACACAAACCCATGTTCACCTCATGCACGCCACATATTGATTGATTCATTGTTTTGCAGGGCGCTGGTCTCGAATTGCGGCTGAAATCCCAAATCGCTACGACGCGCAGTGTCTCAGAGAATGGCGGAAGTTTGTTAAGAGGGTAAATAGAAGCACACAGGCACGCAAGCGCATATGGAAGGCCAAAATAGTCAATATTGGGTGGAAGAAAATTCACACTTCAAAATAAATAGAATGCGACGTCGTAAAATGTGTCATTATTGAAAGCTTAAATGCCGTATTTTACGTCAATTTTAATCAATATACATATACAGTGAGACATAATTTTGACCCTTTTGGCCTTCCATAGGCACGAAAACACACAAACCAGAATGACAAACAGACACATACCTACACACACAAACACAAGAAGAAAGGAACACTTTGTATACGTGTTTGTGACACTCTCTTACCTGTCTCTGTGGACATCTGCCTTACCTCTCTGTCTCAATGGTCTCCAGGACGCCACTTTGACACTCTTGGAAAAAGAGAAGCCGGTGCAGAAGAGGTGGAGGCGTTTACCGGCCGGTAAGCGTGCTATTAAAGAGGAGGTGCTGACTGAGAGCTCAGAAGATGAGGATGAGGACAAGGATGAAGTGGTGTACATGGACAGTGATGACGAGAAGATGAAGCAAGTCGTGGAAGCAGAGCAGAAAATGGAGAGAGAGGAGGAGGAGCAAGAGCAGAGGAAGGAAAAGGAGGAGGAGGAGGAGGAGGAGGTGGACGAGCAGAGGAAGGAACTGGAAGAGGAGGAGGAGGTGGCGGTGGCGGAGGGGGAGGAGGAGGCGGAAGGGGAGGAGGAGGAGGAGGAGGGGCGACGGACGAGGCCGCGGAGGGGGAGGAGGAGGAGGCAAAGCCCGTGGAGAGACCACCGGGGAACATAACGTGTCCCACCAAGAAGAAACGGGCGGCTCTAGATACCTTTAACTACCAGGTGGTTGAGAGGCCATGTTTTGGCCCTGTCCAGCACAGGGAAAAGCCGGTGCGCTCCACTCTAGTGGACGCCAGAGGAAACCTCCTAGAAACATTGCTTGCTCTGGAGCCCCAGGTCCTGAGGTGTGGAAGCCAGCACAGCCCGCTGGCCCTGCTGCAGGTGTCCTGTTCGGAGCTCTTCGACTTCCTAACAAGACGCGCCGACTGCACGCCAAACAGCTTCTCCCAGAATAAACCAGGCAAGAAGCGCAAGAAGTTTGCCAGGAACAAACCGTCCATGGACTATCAGCTGATGGCCGCGGTGACCCCGTGGATCGGGAAACTGCTGGTCCCGGATCCCAACGCTGGCGGCCATACGGGGGCGTACGCCCTGCGGCAGAGGATGCAGGCGTTGTTTCAGGGCAGCACCCCCTTCTTCCGGCTGTTCCTGCAGGTCCTCAAGGTGGACCTGCTGAGCTGTAAAGAAATTATAGAAAAGAGGGAACGGGAAGCCCGAGGTCCACCCCCGCGCCTCCGTCCCCATATACCCAACCCAACTACAGTGCAAGGTATGCTCCATGAGAAACTCAAAAGGGCTCAGGAACGCAAAGAGCTACAGAAATGTCTGCCTCAGCTTGTGCAATTCCCGGCCCAACAGCCTCTACTGCAACAGGCACAGACACCACCTTCTCCACAAGTCCCGTTGATGCTCATCCCTCAGACGGCGCCTCAGAGTCCCAGCATGCCTCCTAATGTGCATCTTGGCAGCAGTCCAGGCGCTCCGTCTACCTTTCGTCGCGTCATGCAGCCCGTCGTACCTCCTCAGGTGGCTGCTTTCCGGTTTCCTCCTCCCAGAGGGTTGGTCCCTCGGCAGCAAAGCCCTGGAGCGGTGAGGTTACTGCCCCGTATTGCCCCTGCCCGGTCTCCTGCCAAGGCCTGGCTTCCAATTCAGGCTCGGCCCTCGCTTTCCTCCTCCTCAGCGGCAACACCGGCCGGACCAGCTTCCCCTTCGTCCTCTGGGTCTGATCCATTAAGAGGAGTAAAGAGAGGGCGGGCAAATGAGCCTTCCCCAGGGCTGTTAGCCAATCAGAGCAGTGCCGAGGAGACGCTAGAGAGGAAGAGAGTTCGGAGGAAGACGGCTAAGGCTAAAGTTCTGGAAGAAAAGGCTCAGGCCAAGGTACCTGCATTTGCAATATTAAACAAATTAACAATACACTAACTGAAGGCAAAAGGTAGTGAAATATTGATAATAGTAACAATTTCATGAAGTATAGATGATAAACATCATTTGGTGTAATATGGAAATCAACAACTTGTATGTAGTAGGGTTAGGGTTATCATTTATGGGTTAAAGGTAAGGTATGACATTAAGTTATTTAATCTGATGGAATGGAGTTTTTCTGAGTTTTGAAGTGGATGTCGCTGCTGCCCAGCCAGGGCCTGACTGATATTCATTGTGAAACGCACACTTGACTATCTGCTTTAAAAAACGTATCTGTAAATGCAAACATAAAATAAGAAGGTTTTCCTTAATTTCTGCCGATTGGTTCTCTTTTAAAGGATCGGGGTGTTTTCTTAACACAGAACGGGTCGTTTTCATAAACTAGAACCGCTTATGGATCTATTCTGCCAAACACAGTTTTGAATATATTTTTACATAAAGATTGCGCTGTGGGTACACATAATGTAAACATTTGGCATAAAAACAAACAGGGACGGCATAAGGCAATCGTCAAAGTCATATATTCCACCAGTTGCACAGATCACTTTTTACAGTTATACATACCTCTAACTTTTAATACCTTTTTACAGTTGGAAATTATACAAGGGGCTATATCATTTCAGTAGGGTACGGTTTGATCTTTGAGAAGCAGCATTAATACACAGTTTGCGTACATATAAAAACCTTTTGTCACTTGATATCATTTGACCTTTCCTGCTTTTTGCACCTAGGCCGAAGCCAAATGTAAGACAACACCAAAGCGGAGACAGGAGCCAATTGGGAAAGCAGTTCCTCTGGCCTTACCCGATGGCTTCGTCCTGGATCCCAGCAAGACTGTGCTCCTAATGACGCCGAATGGACTTGTTAGACTGGTCGGTGCGCCAGCCCTAGGCCCCAAGATGGCCCTTCCACCAGGGCACCAAGCCCCAGCTTCTCCCAGGCCTGTCTTCCGTCAGCCATTAGCACATACCCTTCCCCAGGCTGGCGTCACATGCCTCCAGCAGACGGCCAACTTATCTCCCATTGTAAAACCTAGTGTCTTTACCGCCATCCCACCAGCTACTGTCTTTACCGCCGTCCCACCACCTTCTGTCCCTACGGCCGTCAGACCAGCCTTTGTCTCCACCTGCCCGGCTCCACTGTCCCTCCACCCTCAGGGACTTCCTCCTCCGCCACGTCCCCAGTGGAGGCAGGTGGCCCGCTCCTTCCCTGTGTCCATCCCGTGTCACAGCAGTGCCGCCCCGCTCAGGAGGGAGACCCTACAGTTTGACCCCGCTCTGATGTTCTGTGAGCCGGCTGACGAGGTGCAGCTCTGGATGAGGGGGGCCGGGGGGGTGAAGGCACCGGGCCTGGCCGTGGTCCTGCCTTACTTGCCGCCATTTGTCGCCAGCCTGGACACGCTGCACGCGCTGCAGGCCTCGAAGGAGTACCTCAGCAAGAATGCCTTTCTGCTGCTTACCACGGAGACTCCAGATCACAATTACAGCTTGGCCTCAGGTGGAGAGGAGGTGACCCAACCCGAGGACCCAGGTACATGGCAAACACACGCCGGCTCGTTGGGTTGTGTTCAATGTACCTCGGGGACAGGGGTAGCATTGAGAGCTGCAAATTGATTTCTGCTGAATCTACAATTACTTGAATCACTGTTATTTAATTCATAGAAATACCTGACTTGTGTCAAGTGAATGGTATTTAGATGGCCCTAAATCACAATGTCATGCTAATGCGATACTGTAGTCATTTATTTGTTATTTCTGTATATATACTGTACCTAGAATGTATATATATCTGTTCTTCATTGTACTCTTATTTATACGATTATTTTATGCCCGGCAAGTAAAACTAGTACATATAGTGTCTCATAGCATTCCTTGTTTTTAGATTCTAGACGTGAGGCTACAGCAGAAGAAAAATTGGCTGCAGTGCGAAAGCTAGTGGCCAAGCACTGTGCTGGAAACCCTGACTACCAGATGTTGAAGGCACGCTTCCTGTCCTGCTTCACGGTTCCCGCCCTCCTGGCCACCATCCAGCCAATCAAAGAGTTGAATACGGCAAGAAAGGCGACAGAAGTTAGTTTCACGTCTGTCGTGTCTTTCACATCTTCACACTTCGTACTTTCTTAGTTTGTATCATAATCAAAGAAAATCCTCATTCAAAAATTCTGCTGATTTAACCGACTTTAACTTGCCGGAGCACCAGAGAGCTGTCATGTAAAATAAACAAAAACAGGCAAAATGTGTATAGTAAAGTATCAGGTGCCACAGTGTTTCCTTATACTTTTTGTGTTTTGGTCTGTTGTACTTTAGTCTTTTCTGTGTTTTCTTTTCCTCCCAGAATACCAAACTGCTACAGGAAGGGGAAGGTGCTCCTGCCACTCACTTCACTGGCATCACCACACGTCGACCCGTGGAAATCGAAGACTCTAGTCAGGACTCTAGTCGGGACTCTAGTCAGGACCAGGACAGCAGTGATGACACTAAAGGCAAAAAAAAAGGCACCTTGACCCCAGGCCAGGCCAGGCCAGTTGAGAATAAACCAAAAACGACCTCATAACAAGCTCATATTTAAATAATGATGCACTCTACTTTTAACTTAAAACCACCACGTTCCTTTATAGCATCTTGTTTATTTGTAGTCTGGCCAGTACTAGAAGTTTGTAGTCTATTGTATAGGCCAGGCTGGTTCCAAACCCTGGAGGTTTATCGAAAGCACCTTGTTCAGGAGCTCAGCAGACTGAATGAATGCAATTTTCAGCATGCCTTGATCCACACAGTGTTGATCTAAAGTGTGTGTGTGTGTGTGTGTGTGTGTGTGTGTGTGTGTGTGTGTGTGTGTGTGTGTGTGTGTGTGTGTGTGTGTGTGTGTGTGTGTGTGTGTGTGTGTGTGTGTGTGTGTGTGAAGCTGTGGAGTTTTTCTCAACACCATAGCTTTGCTATTGTCACAAGTTTGTCTTTATGGATTCATCAGTTTTTTGTAAAGCAAAGAGTTTGTTAATTAATAAGAATAAAATTGTTGTTTTCCCACCAAGCTTTCTGTAGGACTCTAAGTGGTATGTGGTGTTTCTTTATTCTGACATTTCTTCTTTCAAGTCTCTCCATATCCCTTTTCTATTTATGATATTTCTCTATGATCTGTCTTTTCCTTTCACTTTTCAGCTAAATCTTAATCCAGCACTGCTGATGGCTCGAGCTCAGACTGATTCAGAAAGCAACAATAGCAACCTCTGAGACCGATGTGATGCAAAGGAAAATTATAAAAATAGCTTGCATTGCCTTTTCGGTAACTTTCTTTTAAAATTCTTAATATCCCAATTTGGCTTTCAATCATATGAACAGACCAAATTAATACTACCATTTGCATTTGCACCACAGACCACACATTTGATGAGATGGAATAAGCTTATAGAACATAGTTTATGTAAGATCAGTGAAACGAAATGCTAAATGCACATTTACTACCGTAACGGCCCTCAAAACGGCATACTACTAGCTGTGATAAATTGGACATAATCAGCGCTTAGTTCTGCTATCATATACAGGCAGATATTTATTAAATTATCTCTGCCTTCGCCGCTGAAGTCTGATAGGCATGTTTGTATTCATTGACTGTAAAAAATATATAAAAAACTTACTGGAGCGCACAGTTCATATTCAACATCCGCAAACAGTAATGTACTTGAATACATACTGTGTTATTATTATAAATAGGTCTGGTGGTCGTCAATTAGTTGTGTGGTCCATGTGCGGTTCTCAGGTGGATGTTTACAACAGGATGCTGCCGGACCGCAGGAGGGCGCTCGTGGCGTTTAGCGGTTAGTTGTCATGGCAACGGACGCGCGAACAGTTCGATCATCAAACCTGAAAGGGGAAATACGTTTCACCCGAAGCTGAACCAAACTAAGGTTACACATATCGGAGCCGCATGACCTCCTTTATCCAAGTGTACGGGTTTAGCGTGGTTTCAACCGACGGTTTGTCTTATTCAACTTGACGACCTACCAACCTAATAAGCCTGCCTGTTTGCTAGCATGGCGGAGAGCAGGGTGATCCCCAGCGGAAGGCTTTACAGACAGATGTTTGACGCACAGGTCAGCGCAAAGTATCTAACTGTCAACAGTATGCTTATAAAAGTGTTTCTCAGTATCAATGTGTTATACATAACGCTTAGAGTCCTGTCTGGTGAATGGTTTACTAGGTCCAGCTGTCCCTCTCCCTCCATCACAGTCGAGGAGAAAGGACTGCTCCTGAAACACAAACGCACACCACTAACATCAGGTAAGCACACACACACACACACACACACACACACACACACACACACACACACACACACACACACACACACACACACACACACACACACACACACACACACACACACACACACAATACATATACTCTATCGTAGATGCAAGATGTAGAATAATATACTGTATACAAATGTGTGTGTGTGTGTGTGTGTGTGTGTGTGTGTGTGTGTGTGTGTGTGTGTGTGTGTGTGTGTGTGTGTGAGACAGATTACTGCCCACCAGTAAAGAGCAGCAGCTGGAGGAAGAAGTCAGAGGACTTCCTGATGTTGTTGGTTTGTACTCGTCACATGTGGGCCTCTGTGTTGTAGGCCTTTATCACATAAGTGTAATAGTAGGGACCAAAAAAGTTGTAGCTACATCAATTGCGTTTGTTATGGCTGTATGTCGGCAATAGCATGCCAATACCCATAATTAACTCCATGATCCTGTCTTCTGACCTATTAAAAATCTTTGAAAAAGGCCTATGAAAAACTATAGAGGATAGCAATGATATGCTCTCCTCTGTAGTTATTTCTAATCTACCACTCCGAAATGCATAGTATCTTATTTCATCCAGTGTAGTAGACTACATCTGATAAACCTTATAGGCTAGGTTAGCTTTCATATCACAGTATTACATTCTGACGATGCTGATGCATACATTTTTAAAGACTTTCCTATAGCTTTTAACTGTGTCTGCTTGTAAAGAATGTTCCCTTTGCATAATATACATTTGATAGATGGATAACATTTTGTAGGTTCTTTCTAGTGGCTGAAAGACAGAGTGCTGATGTGATTGAACGCCTGAGAGCGAAGAGAGAGAGAGACCACAGAGAGACTGTAAAGAACCTTCACAGAGACCTGGCGGTGCTTGGCAAGGTAGGCTAGACATACGCTTTATACGCCTCCCTGTAATATGGATATTCCATACATTCACATTAGTACAAACTACACTTTATAGCCCAGCTTGTGTACACATGACACAGTGTACACAATGGTAAGTATACACTGCACACTATGTATACCCTAAGTAGTGTGCACCATAAACTTCACAAATGCAAAAACACAATGGCTCAATATCCTTAGCCTCACAGCATAATTTTCTTCATAGTCATATTTTAAGATTCATTTTGAATTTAGCGTCAAAAGAGCAGGTAGGTTGCAACTTAACAACACATAGTCCGAACACTCCGAAAACTCTCCAAGTGCTCATCTTTGGGCCCAAAGAGGACCTCTTACTAAGAACTCTTTACTGAAAGGATCCTCAATACCTGAGTTTCTATGTGTGCAGTTTGGTCACACGGACACATTAACATTGTCTTTTGGGTCCCGAGATGAAAAGGTTTAAAAACTCCTGCCCCATAGGATTATGAGGAGAGCAGCAGAAGCACTTGTAAGGACCTGCTCTCATGCCTTGAGGAGATGGACCAGAGGTTGGAGACCCTGATAGGGGGAATGGAGTGTCAGCAACCAACCAGCCTTCAGGTATACCATCTGTTACACAGTATGTACGACACAACAGCTTAGCATTTGATACATGGAAAATGCTTCCACATTAAGATAATAAATGCCATATAATATCATGTGTCATCATGAAATGCATATTAGATCTGTGTTTGTATATAATATGTATGTGTGTGTGTGTGTGTGTGTGTGTGTGTGTGTGTGTGTGTGTGTGTGTGTGTGTGTGTGTGTGTGTGTGTGTGTGTGTGTGTGTGTAGGAGCTGAACGACGTTTGGAAGCAGGTCAAAGAAACTTCTGTTTTAAAGAGAGGAAGAATCTGTGAATTAGACCAAAATCTGAATGGATATGAAATCCAACGGACACAGCAGGTAAAGAAAGACAAGACTAGGCCTTCTAAAAACCACTCTAGGAGGAAGACAAAGAAGGAATCACTTATTCTTCTTCGCTCCTTAATTTGCATTTGATTGAACATCCATCGACGTTGGCTATATCGGTTACAAACATATTGTGTTTTTGTGTTCTCTTTAGATCGCTCATTTACTCAAGAAGTACTGCACTCTTCTGGAGAGAATCAGCTCCCTAAACCCCTGTGACCTCTACAGACTGCTCGACGCAGAGGCTATGGTAACGACATGGGTGAACTCATCAATAAACTTTTAACTTGACTTAACTTAACTCATGGCATTGCCTGTGCCCTATGACTTGGCCACCAATGGGTACGTTTACGCATACTTTAACCTCTGAATGAGGCCACTGAAACTATGGTCATCGGCACTATGATAGTAATAGCCATTTAACCTGCGATTCTGATTTCTAGCTACCAGCTCTCCTTAACCTGTCTGATTGTTATATATACAGATGATCAACACCGCCCTGCTCGCTAACCGCCGTAGCATCGCCCGTCTACGTCTTCATCTTCTGGAGGGGGATCTGCAAAAAGAGTATGTCCTTCGTCTTCGCTGGCACGACATATCTAAGACCTGGAAGGCTGGCAGGGTACAACAGGAGATAGAAAGGTTCCGGTATGTCCCAAGGCTTGCTGCAGTACTTTTGTAATGGCACACAACTCACGAACCCTAACTCACTGTATGTCCCTTGGTTTAGGTGTCTTGGTTCAGAAATTGTAATTTTGGTGCGGTTGAAAAATTCTAGAATTAACCGCAAACCAATAGTCTGTGCCAAATCGATTGGTGCATACATGTACTGTTACCATCCCATACATTTTAGCTCGACATTGTGACATCCATGTGTATTCTTTCAGGCACCTCGGCGTCACAAAAAGTCTGTTACCCGCGTTAGATTCAGAGTGCAACGTTCGCGTAGTGTTAATAGGAGACAGGATTACAGCCCGCCTACTTTCTCTAAAACAGGTAAAAGCTAGTTGTAACTTTTTAAGTTTTATCTTTCTTCAGTTGCGTCATTACTTATCGCTAGGTTTTTGGAGCTATAATTGGAGTGTTATTCTAGGGGTGGGAAAAATAATCGATTCTTCGATGCATTTTGTAATTTATTTTATTTGTTCGCCTGCTGCAACATTCTCTTCGCCAGAGAGGGATAATATTAGTAATTTAAAAATGATTTAATTTATCTTCAGTGTGTATTGGCCAATCTGATTTGTCTTGACACGATTGCGATTCAGCCTACGAATAGCATGCACGCAAACTCCCAGCCAGACACAAGAACTCCTTCTAATTCAAGAGCAGCTTTTCCTTTAATGACATAGAAAAGAAAGATTAGAAAGAAAAGAAAACCAAACCCTATTTTTTACAGACTTCCATATTTTTTTGTAATGCAAGCTGCAATGATTATTGCATTGTTCATAGAAAGTCATATTTGTGTGTGTGTGTGTGTGTGTGCGTGTGTGTGTGTGTGTGCGTGTGCGTGTGCGTGTGCGTGTGTGTGTGTTGCAGGGAACTGGTCAGTGATGAATCTGTCCAGGACCCTGACTCTGTCCAAGAAGCAGTTGTGGAGATCAGAAGGACACAACAAGCTCTGTCTGAAGAACAGAGACGTCTCATCCAGCACATCTGGTACCAGGATTGGTCAACACTGTCACAGACATTATGTGATTGGACATCACAGGATACCGTGTGTTATGTGATTGGTCATCATCCCTAAATTTCTCTGCTGAGATGAATAAAGTATATCTTATCACAGGATACCGTGTGTTATATGATAGGTCATCACAGTATACCATGTGTTATGTGATTGGATATCACTGAATACCATCTGTTATGTGATTGGTCATCACAGTATACCATGTGTTATGTGATTTCTTTTTGACGTAATAACGTGTGTAATTAGATTGGTCATCACGGGATGACAGGCGTTATGTGATTGGTCATCACATATCAGATGATATGAAACCATAACACTGTTTTACAGCTCTCTGGCCCCACCCACCTGCACTACAGCTCTGGTCACTGATTGGTACAACCGACTGACAGCTCTTAATCAAAAGATTGGTAATTTCCATTCCAATAACCATCTACTGTTACTGTCACTGTTATGTATGAATATCTTAATATTAATGGTGGTGTATAGGTTTGTGTATAAATGTTTGTGTGTTAGTATTACTGTGTGTGTGTGTGTGTGTGTGTGTGTGTGTGTGTGTGTGTGTGTGTGTGTGTGTGTGTGTGTGTGTGTGTGTGTGTGTGTGTGTGTGTGTTTTTACAGATGGTTGTCATGATAACTTTGTACGTCAGCTCCAGTGGCAGCTTTGACCAGAGCTGGCAGGCCAGTCTAGCGGAAGTGGAGCGATGCAAGGTATATTATTCATTATTCAAACTCATCCTAATGAATAGAGATAACCTACAATAACTCATCCAAAATGGCAACACATCTGTTAGAAAAACAGATGTCCTCACTTTGAAGGCTGGTGGCTTCGAGGCCCATCCCACATGTTATCGCTATGTAGGTGTACCCTCTCCGATGATATGTCACCTAAAATGCTTGTGGCACGGAACTGCCATTCCCAACATTACAAATCCTTATTTCCGGCTTCTTACAACAGCAGGCGCTGTGTGGTCTAGAGCTGTCCGAGCAGGAGGTCAAGGTCATCGTCAGCTCCCAGATCCTCCCCCTGATGGGGCCACATCAGAGGCGGGCTGAGGAACGAGTGGCCATCTTAGATGTCAGTCAAATGCTCAACGTCATCTCTCTCCATTCTGTTCCACTCTCAATGTTTGCTTCTCTGCATTGTCTCCTGTCTCACACTTTGCCCTTTTCTTTCATCTTCATTCATCTCTTCCTCTCTTAATTACCCCCTCCCTTCTGTTTTTGTGCCTGTAGCGAGACGTGGACGTGGTGGCAAGGCATGCTGGGATATTGAGTAGGACTGTCTGGAATGTTTTACGCGGAGCAGCGTTGCTATGGGAGACGCACAGCCGGGCTATGGAGAACAGAGAGCAGCAGCTTGAGGAGCGGCTCCGCCTCCTTCGATGTCAACAGGAAGAGGAAATAAAGGTCTGGACACAGAAAGGAAGTGCCAAAGCCTTGAAGGCGAGAAAGTTCTTTGGTTAGGGTGTTCTGACTCCTCGCCCAGTATCCACAGTCTTACCTGTAGGCATCCTAGAGCCAGAGGCCCCTAACTCCTACCTGCTCATTAATTACCTGTATATTCGGGGTTGAAAAATCCCTGTATTCTCTTTGGATAAAAGCGTCTGCTAAATGACTAAGGGAGTAAATTGTATTTTCAAAGTCTACCCAAAATCCCCCATGGTGCTTTACGGTCTTTTTTTCCCAGAGGAAAGAGGCTAATTTGGACGTCTTACTAGACCGGCTGCGCCAGGACAGCCCTGAGGAGGCCCTGAAGAAGTCCCTGGATGTGGCCCTCGCCTACCTTGATGAGATGCCCAACAGGTGAGCCTCCTCCAAACCGACCAGGTATGAATGACGCATCCCCAGGTAGAGCAAGACATTAGGGAGGGAGGGGATGTGACGCATCAGGATTTCATTGGATCTTGCAAAAGTGACAAACTAAGCATGCCAGATGTGTGTTACACAGTCGAGATAGACTAAAACATGTGATGAGATTACTGGTTGAATTGGGAGGCTTCCTACCTAATGCATATCATCCTATATTAATTATAGGAATATGGATCCCTTAAGACATACAATAGCAAAAATGAAGAAAGCACTGCCTGTTTGTGTGTTTACAGCTCTAGAGAGTGGTACAGCAAAATGGACGAAGTGCTGGAGAGTTATCCAGCTGTTCTTGTGGACGAGCTTAACAACTACAGCGCTGCTGTCAGCCAATATTACCATGTTGGCGAAGTCCACACCCTGGTAATTATAGTATCCACAAAAAAACACACACACACACCCACCGGTGTCAAGGCTAGGGATGTGAAAATCGATTGATGTGATATAAAATGTTTATTTATTTATTTTCACAGACACAAGAAGATCTTCTCTCCTTTTACCATCGTGATAACCCTGGTCAGTCTGTTAACATGTCTGTCTCTCTGTCTGCCTCAACCGTCTTTATGATTACCCAGCTGTCTTGACTCATAATGGTTTAGTTTCATCTAAGCTAGCCGGAAATCGTTTTGTGTGTGCCTTCAGATTGGAAAAGTATAGAAAAGTTCGGAAGCTTTCCCATCAGCACACAGAATGAGCTTGACCGCACCCAGAATCCCCAGGATGGGCTACTGAAGGAGGTAAGATCCGTCCAATGAGATACAGAGAGGTTTTTCGGTGTGTAATGCAATTGGCTAGGCTTCATATAACCGTAATAACTGACCGGTAACATTCTTTTTTTCACTCCTGACCTGTGGCCCTGAGCAGCTTGCGGCCACGGTACCATGCGCTCGTGTTTATAGTGGATGTATCGCAATGGCGAGGCGCACACAGCTTTTGGCCGTGTTCTGTAAATAATATTCTAGAACACTCTGGGTGCTCCGGCGGGAGTCCTGGAGCTCTTTATCTAAATAATATTATATTATACATAGATATCTATATCATATAATATATATTATCATCACAGCCAAAAGCTGTGTGCGCCTCCAGACGATATTATGAATCTCAAGCGACTGCGTCGGGTTCTCGGACGTCTCCGGTTCTTCCACTTCAACATGAATCTGAAATAGACCCGCATTTACATTTACATTTAGAGCATTTAGCAGACGCTTTTATCCAAAGCGACTTACAATAAGTACATTTGTCATAAGAAGTGCAACAATATATCGCTGTCGGTACAGAAAGGATGTTCATAGAACCAAGTGCAAGTACAACAATCACTAGGCTAACCAATTCCCCGTGTTACAGCATGATAGCAGCTACTGCAGTTGCTACACAGTTAAGTACTATAATACAATACAGCACAATACAATACAGTGAACAATGGTGGCCAGAGGGGGGAGGGTGGCTATGCAGAGTCGAGCTGGACTCTGAACAGGTGAGTCTTGAGTCTTTTTCGGAAGATAGTGTGCGGTCCTGAGAATGGCAGGGAGCTCGTTCCACCACTGAGATCCAAAAACCGAGAGAAGTTGTGACTTTGCTGAACGACCTTTGCTAGATCTTAGCGATGGCGGTACTAGACGTCCAGCTGAGGTAGTTGAGCGGAGGGATCGAGCTGGGGTGTGTGGCTTTAGCAATGCTTGGAGGTAGGCTGGGGCAGTTCCATCGACTGCCTTGTATGCCAGTACCATCGTCTTAAATTTGAAGCGAGCTACTTGGGAGAACTTCAGTAGGTTGAACACAAGGTGCGCTGCCGCATTCTGGATGCGCTGCAAAGGTTTAATCGCAGAGGCAGGAAGTCCAGCCAGGAGTGAGTTGCAGTAGTCGAGGTGGGAGATGACTAATGATTGGACTAGAAGCTGAGCTGCTTCCCTTGTGAGGAAGGGCCTTGTGAGGAAGAGACGTCAGAGAACCCGACGTGTTATGCGCCATAACACCAACAGCAGAACGGTTATCCAAATAACAAAGAAGTGTACAACACTTGTGTTACAGTGTGTGTATTCACACACACACACACACACACATTTGGCGCTCGCACAGTCGTAGCTCATTGTCTCATTAGCGGGCCAAATTCTCTGGGCGGGCATAGTAGAGAAAGGGGAGGTAACAAAATTCCAAATCGCTGCGTCTGAGCTTTGTTTTTTCAAAGGCGGAGCAGAATACCTAGTGCTCGTTTTACACCTAACGCCATTTCTAGCTAATGGGGGACCATAGGCATGCTAGGGGAACTCATATTAATGTTAGAAAACCTCATAAAGTGAAATCTTCATGCCATGGGACCTTTAAAAAAGTTTGTTAAAAGGCTCACAGTCTCTTTTTTGTTGTGTGTGTGTGTGTTCGTGAATTAGGCAAAGTCATCTCTTGCAGAGATTTACATCTCTGACACTGAAGTGACCTTTACATCCAAGAGGGGCGGGGCTTACAGTGGCCCCGCCTTTGAACTTCCGGTGCAGAATCCTCTGGGCAGCCTTGGGGATGAAGTCCAATTCATCCTGTTCCCCACTGAGACGCTGACCCAGTCACTGACCCAGTGAGACACGCACGCACGCACGCACGCACGCACGCACGCACGCACGCACGCACACACACACACAGGCACCCAGACGAACACACGGATGCAAGCACGCAGACACACGCCCACACAGGCATGCACACACACACACACACACACACACACACACACAGGCACCCAGACGAACACACGGATGCAAGCACGCAGACACACGCCCACACAGGCATGCACACACACACACACACACACACACACACACACACACACACACACACACACACACACACACACACACACACACACACACACACACACACACACACACACACACACACACACACACACACACACACACACACACATGCATGATTGCAGAACTTAGAGGAGACATGATGAATGAATCCGTCCAATGAATGTAGAAACATTACTATAATGTAGTTTATTAGCTGTATAATCCTGAGAGTAAATAACAGAGTAACTCCTTAGAACAACCCCAACCATGTCCTCTACCATCAGCTACCAGCGGCCAGCATACTTGGGCCTTGAATTTCTGACCAATCGCACAGTAAAGTTTAACATGGCAGCAATTTTGGCAAAGTGCTAGAAATGTAGTAAAATAAGTTTGGTGAGGTATACGTTTGGTAGCTTTGTCCGCCAACTCTTCATTTTGTTCATGAAGACCTCATATGATAGAACCATGACAATGGATTAAATAACCCTCACCTGCATAAATGAAGGCACGATTAGACATTTTTATGTTCTTTCATGTACAAACTCATTTCATACACATCCTCCGCTGTCCTGCAAATGCAAAGGCAGATGTTATAGCGTGTGTGTGTTCCCCAGGCTGCGTACATTATCCTTTGATCACCTGGAGCAGCACTTCCGTGACGTCCTGAGTTCCAGCGCAGCCACAGTCGCCAGCAGAAAGAAAGCACTGGATTCAGAACAAGAGCTCCGCCTGCAGCTGCACAAACTCCGCCCACAGCGCATTGAGATGGACATACACAACATGCGCTCTGGTAGCACACACAAACACACACACACACTCAAGTTTAATCAAACATGTGTTTGTGTCTGTTAGCTTGTAATCTGTTTCTTCATCTATTTATGTGTGTGTGTGTGTGTGTGTGTGTGTGTGTGTGTGTGTGTGTGTGTGTGTGTGTGTGTGTGTGTGTGTGTGTGTGTGTGTGTGTGTGTGTGTGTCAGTGTGTTTCTGTGTGTGTGCGTGTGTGTGCGGTTCTGCATGCTTCTTTGTATGCCTGTGTATGTGTGTGTATGTGTTTGTGTGTGTGTGCGTGGTTCTGCGTGTGTGTGTGTGTGTGTGTGTGTGTGTGTGTGTGTGTGTGTGTGTGTGTGTGTGTGTGTGTGTGTGTGTGTGTGTGTGTGTGTGTGTGTGTGTGTGTGTGTGTGTGTGTGTGTGTGTGTTTGCAGCTGAGCTCCATGTCCACAGGGAGTGTGTGTTGTCCCAGGGTGCGGCTGTGCTCCAGGTGCTGGATGCATGTCGGAGCGACATGAGTGACCTCCAGACCTCCACCAGCGCCAGCAGCCTCCGCTTCATTACCAGCCTCTCCACGATGGAGGAGCGCTTCCACACCGCCACCACCTCTCACACGTAACACACCACCTCTCACACGTAACACACCATCTCTCACACGTAACACACCACCTCTCACACGTAACACACCACCTCTCACACGTAACACACCACCTCTCACACGTAACACACCACCTCTCACACGTAACACACCACCTCTCACACGTAACACACCACCTCTCACACGTAACACACCACCTCTCACACGTAACACACCACCTCTCACACGTAACACACCACCTCTCACACGTAACACACCACCTCTCACACGTAACACACCACCTCTCACACGTAACACACCACCTCTCACACGTAACACACCACCTCTCACACGTAGCACACCACCTCTCACACGTAACACACCACCTCTCACACGTAACACAGCCACCACCTCTCTCACGTAACACACAACTTTCCACCTGTAACACAGCCACCGCCACCTCTCACACGTAACACAGCAATTCGTTGAAGAAACATAGCTCACCTGCCAACTCCTGTTGTATACTTTTAATGTGCCCACATGGCACAATAGCGGAACACAAATATGATTGTTGACAACAGAAGATGACAATAGATGAAAACAATGGTTAATTTTCTCTGATATTCCCCCCCTCATTCCTTCCTAACTCTTCTCCCTGCTCCCCAGTCTGAAGGGGTTTAGCTCCAACCTGCAGGACTGCCTGGTTCACCATATCCAGGAGATCCAGCTCTCTCAGAGGGCCTTCAGGCACTCTGTTCAACAGCGCCTGGAGCAGGTTCGAGACAGCAACACCAAGCTGGTCACATCCTTCAGGTACAGCCCAGATGCTACTGTGGAATGTGTACAATAAGACAGCATTCATATTTCTAATGTATTGTCCAATACCTCACCTCAGTATATTGTAATGCCGTTTTTGTGCTTATGCAACCATTTCTATATTTCCCATTTGTTGAGCTATTGCTTTACTGTACTTTAGTATTTCATATTTTTTTGTTTGTATCTTCTGTTTTTATTCTTATTTTTCTATAATCAAAAATAAACTGAAGAATCAACATTCATTCATCACGAACAAATACCAAACATGCACGGGCAGACGGGATTTCTGGTGTTTAAAATACATATCAATGATATTTTATCGACGGCAAAGAGAAAAACTAGATATTTAACAATTATCTGCCAAAGCCTTTGGCGAATAAGTCACGGAGCCTAAGGTGAATAATTGTTTTAGTATATACTACACATGAACACTCCGGGGTTTATTTGTTTTTATTAGCGTGACGATGTGATGAAAACAATATCACGAGTTTGAGATCTCAATCTCGGGATATTGCCCAATATCCCGAGATAGCGAACCAATCAAATTGCGCCATCTTAGGAGGTTCACGTGTAGCACTTAAGTGAGATGAACGGACGATGATCGTGATGGTTAGCTGCAGCCCCTTCTGCCCGTGCGTCTCTCCAACGGTAGGCTGTTTGGTGAAGGAGGGAACTTCAGCCCCAAGGAGGTGGACCAGCTGCTGAGGCTCCTTGAGAAGACGTCCCGGAGGATCGATGCCCTGGAAGACAGCATCCAGGCGGACATGGAGAAACTGGAGATGGCCTGTTTAGAGCAGGTACAGAGTTGAAGATGCTCGTTGCTTCCACCCCCCGACGAGAAAGCCAGGTGCAAACGCAGAAAGACAAAGAAGAGCATTGTGTTGCATTCAAAGACTTGAAACTGAGGCAGCCAGGTAGAATTATAAGCAAAGATGATGGATACATTTTTGGTAATTCATTTTAAATCAGGGTGCAGGGAAACAGTTCAGTAAGTAACTGAGTAACTGATTCCATCGCAGCCAAAGCATTATTTTTTGAATGAAAATAAAGTATTCAGTTGTTCAAATGTATGTTGAAGGAGGCAGTAAACCAAAAAAAAAATGACCAGGACATTTTACATTCAATAAATCAAATTGCAAACCTCTCAGTCTCAAAGTCTGTATGCATGCGCAGTGGCGTGTAAACACAGAATCAGAACGTGTGGATATGTTCGTTGGTGGGCACTATTGGATAAAAGGACCTAGCCAGGGCTGTAGCGAGGTCTTTTTCTGGAATATAATGGATGTCAATGAAATGCCCATTGCCCTATTTCAATATGCGCCGTCTACGCAGCGAGAAGGAGTAAGTTCAACAAAATCCATGGCTGATTTACATCAGGAAATAGACAATGTCAATTAACCTGGGGTCTGAAACAACTAGTCATGTCCTTTAACCTGGAGACGGACAATTGGAGCTTTGGACTCTTGGACTCTCTCAGCTTTGCGTTGTATTATTTATCTCTTCTGCTCTCTGTTTCAATTTTCTCTCCTCTGCTACTTTCCTCTCCGCCCTTGACAGGTGAAGGGGACGGTGGATCGCCTGCAGGAGAAGCTCTCCCCGCTTCTGGTGGAGATAAGTTTCTCCGAGAAGATCCAGAAAGTGGTGTCAAACGTCCAGGTCCAAATTAAGGCTGAGGTACCTGTCTGCCTGTCTGTCAGCCTGAACATATCTCATTCAGTCCGAGTTCAACTTTGTGTATGTGTGTCTGTGTGTGTGTGTGTGCGTCTGTGTGTACATGTGTGTGTGTACGTGTGTGTGTGTGTGTGTGTGTGTGTGTGTGTGTGTGTGTGTGTGTGTGTGTGTGTGTGTGTGTGTGTGTGTGTGTGTGTGTGTGTGTGTGTGTGTGTGTGTGTGTGTGTGTTAGGCAGCCCATAGTAACCAGCAGAAGATGCTGATCAGCCGACAGGTTGAAGACCTGAGGAGACTTACAGAGACAGCTGAGGTATGACTTAAGCGTTACTTCAATACCTGTAGCACTGGATCAACCTCAGTTAACAACACCTCACAGTTTGTCATCAAATGAATAGTATACTTGTTTGTGTATTTTTTTATATTTTTGTAGTGCTAGGCATATTCATCAAATCTTTGAATTGTCTTATCGTCTACCCGCTTACGTATGAGTGTGTGTGTGTGTGTGTGTGTGACTATACGTGTGTGTGTGTGGGTGTGTGTGTCTGTATGTGTGTGTGTGTGTGTGTGTGTCTGTGTGTGTGTGTGCGTGTTTATCCGTTTGTGTGTATGTGTGTCTGTGTGTGTGTGGGTGTGTTTATCCATGTGTGTGCGTGTGTGTGTATGTGTGTGTGTGTGTTGTTTCTGCAGGTGTCTCAGGAGAAGGTGTTTACTAGTCTGTCTGCCCTTGGTGAAGAGCTAAAGAAACGCTACCAGTACTTGGACTGCAACAGGGTATGTCACTACCTGTGCAGAGGATGCTACTTCCTGTCCTCTTAATTGGTTTTCTGCTTCTCACATCCTTCTGAGAGTTATTACTCTTTATTAATTATTCCATATTATCTATCGTCTAATAATCTGTCAGATTATGTAGCACCCCCTTATGTATATAACATGCGCGATTGCGCGTATGCACGTTTGTGTGCGTGTGTGTGGTGAGTTTGTTTCCGTGTGTGTGTATGTGTGCGGTGCGTGCGT
>OLKM01000082.1:332420-412420 GCA_900291075.1 Melanogrammus aeglefinus
TGTGTGCGAGAGAGTGGTGTGTGTGTTTGTGTGTGCGCACGCACGCAGCTCTTTGTATCCATGATGAGGATTTGTTAGTGTGTAATTTTGCATCCTTTGTTTTGCGTTCCTTCTCTTTATATCCTGAATCATCTTTGGTATTTATGTGGACTTAAATAAAGTAATACAATGTGTGTGCAGAGGAAGCATTCAAGCCAGCTGAAAGTGCGCCTGGGACATCCAGCATGTAAAGAGGAGCTGGATGCCCTGAGGAGGAGAGAGGAGGACAGACAGAGCCAGTACCGCAGCAGCGTCAACAGGATTTATGAAGAACTACAGGTGTGTAGTCCACTCCTCTAGCTAGTATGAAGAACTACAGGTGTGTAGTCCACTCCTCTAGCTAGTATGAAGAACTACAGGTGTGTAGTCCACTCCTCTAGCTAGTATGAAGAACTACAGTGCCCAATTCGGAAAGCCAAATCTCGTAACCTTTATGCCACCTTTCCATAACCCTTGTGGAAAACGTCATCGGGTCAAGGCGAGATGAAAAGGTGCTTCCTTTCAAATATATAGGAAAAGACAGCACTGTTTAAAATGAATTAAACTCCACTTTTCTAACCGAAGTCATTACGCGACGGCTAGTATTGCTGACCTCTAGTGTGAAACTACTATTTTCCGAAGTTGGACTACAACAAGCACTCTTTCGATCCATGCATTCTTGCTGTATTGATTTAAATCAAGTTGTCGCCAACAGTGAGAATCACTTAGGTCGGACTTGGCCTACAGGAATATTTTAGGCCACTTAAATAACAATTCACATGTGAAAAAAAGAGGATAAACTTATTTGGATTTTGAAATAAACTGCCCCCAGCAATCTTTCTTAAATTTGAAGTTGGCATTTTCTTTTCTTCTCTTTTCTTCTGCTTTCCAAGTCTCTCATGCGTCTACGCGTAGAGTCTGTAAACTTCATCGGTGGCCGGTTGCTTTAAATATTGCCACCGTAAAGGATTTATGGGTTATAAACATCTCCTCTACTTTCGTAAAAGTTGGTCAGGAGTAACCTATGCTAAAGGTTGCATCGAGGCACCTTTCCTCTCGTAAGGAAAGGAAATTTCCTCAGCAAGAAAAAGAATCCGTAGAGGCCCCATGTGTGTAGTCAGATCCTTTAGCTAGTATGAAGAACTACAGGTGTGTAGTCCACTCCTCTAGGTACTATGAAGAACTACAGGTGTGTAGTCCACTCCTCTAGGTACTATGAAGGACTACAGGTGTGTAGTCCACTCCTCTAGGTACTATGAAGGACTACAGGTGTGTAGTCCACTGCTAATAGGTTGCATCGAGGCACCTTTCCTCTCGTAAGGAAAGGAAATTTCCTCAGCAAGAAAAAGAATCCGTAGAGGCCCCATGTGTGTAGTCAGATCCTTTAGCTAGTATGAAGAACTACAGGTGTGTAGTCCACTCCTCTAGGTACTATGAAGAACTACAGGTGTGTATTCCACTTCTATAGGTACTATGAAGCTAGTATGAAGAAATTGGCTTGCCAAATACATTTGAAACATTTTTGCACCTGCTGTACTTCTTTTTTACTAATATTTATCGATATTTATACATTGAAGTATAGTGGTTAGACCAGTTGAAGTCGTTCTGCCTCACGACAAACATTTAACCCACCTAGGTGAATCACATTGTGCAACAGCAGAACGTGATAACCTCCACTACCAACGAATAACCTTCAGCCACCATACTGTCCTCTAGGAGTGCATGCAGGCCAGACAGGAGGACGTCACAGCATCCCTATCATCCCTGACAGAGAGTTTAGTTTGCCAAGTGGACAACCTCCTTACATTGGAGCAGCTCCCTACTCCAGGTGACCTTTGACCCCTCTTCAGATAAAGACATGTACTGCAGGATTATCATTAACATGTATCTCTGTTTTTTCTGTCACCACAGACACTGAGGCTGCAAAGGATTTGCTCATGCCCAACAGCGTCCAGACAGCCAGCAGGTAACATTAAAGCTCAGAGGTGAAACCACCAAAGATGCGGGATGGACGAGCTCACCGTCAATGGGCGGTGTTATTCAAACTATCCCACTCAAACGATATGCTGGTATATCGCTACCATAGACCATTCAAACCAAGGAAAGAAGAAACCAAATGAAGGATTGCCCCGTTATGTTGCACCCTAAGGAATACAACCTGCACAGCTCGGGGGAAGGGTTTTTCGATCACATTAACGACAGATACCTTCCACCGAAATAACTTTGGCCTTTTCAAATGGTGTCCAAGGAGAAGCTATGACCGTTGTCATTTGTCGCGGATGGATCGCTCATTGGTGTCATTAAACATAGGGAAAATAACTTATGATATTATGCCAGCAGGTGAGTGTGATTAGCCACTTGTGATGTCACTAAAACACAGGAAAAGGCAGATTTTCATTGGCTTGTAAACCCACCCATGCCTGGTGGCATAATATCACGCCTTTAGAAAAATAACTATGTCCACGAATATCCTCTGTTATTTCCCTTTGTGTGTGTGGAGCTTTAATTGTGTTGTGTTTGTTTTATTTATGTGTTGCGCGTTTTATGTCTGCCAGGATTGGGACAGGACTTCCTATCTCACAGTCCCTTGTGGATGATACAACAGCATCCACGGTAACCATGGCTACCGAAGACAAAACCCTTATGACCATGGCCAATGCAACGTCTGCTGTAACCATGGAAACAACCTCATCTAGTCAAACAACTATAGAACCCTGTGTTGATGCCATGGCAACCGCTGGTTCTGTCAGCAGCCCGATACACCAGGAAATCCTCCTACACAGAGACAGAGCTTTGAAGGTAATCATGATAGTTACACTATCTATACATGTATGTAGCTTGTAGTACACTTCCAAACGAATATCAAAATACACCATATTCAGGTAGTATATTTATATTTGCCTACAAAGCAAAACAGTGCATATAAATAAAGTATAAATTGTTTGTACGGTGTGTGTGCTCAGATTGGAAAATAAGGTGTGTCTTTGTCTTTGTGCGTGTGCTTGTGTATGTGCGTGTGCGTAAAGCGCTATGAGGACGTCTCCAAGGCCGAGTCAGAGAGCTTCAGGATGGACAGAGAGCGACTGCTGATCCAGCTGCAGAGATGGACTCACCACTGGCAGCAACGGATAAACACTTTGAGCACGCTCAAAACAGAGTAGACACACCGTCAGTCCCAGAGCTGATTTATTAAGGGTTCAATAAAAATACTTATACTATAATTGTTCAAAAAGGAGAGGTTGATTCAACAGTTGTATCTCCCTGTATCCCAACATATATATACCATAGTAAAATATATAGTTTAGTATAGTGCTGACTTTTGTTTATCCTGATTTAGTCCACCCTGCCGTCCTAATAATCGCAGCGTGGTTCCAGCACTGGTTTTGGAAGTTCAAGTGTGTCAATATTTCCCCCCCATCGCATTCTTTGACTTTTTAGTGCTTCAATCACTTTGAAGGGCTATGGTAGAGTACTATGGCCAGGGAGATCTGGTGACACTTTGGGTGCAGATAATGCATCAACTCAATCACACGGAATCAAACCCATTTGCAAACTGAACAGAATGACAGAAATTACTTGGCCTTCTGAGAAGCTGCGTTCATTTTGCCTCTTAGTCTACATTACAAACTTCTATCACAAAGAAATCTTTATCAAACATAGCACATGGGGGGATTAATAGTTTACAAGAAAATGCTTAACCAAGGCCTCTAGATCAATGTTTTATAAAAGTGTCATTGCATTAATTATGCTATCTGCAGTATTCAATATCTGTGATATACTATTTAGAATAAAAAATACATTATAAGAAAAATTAAATAATTAGCTATTTAGATGCTCTGTCTTATATTTAGCATTTCAAAATTGTTTAAAAGGCAAATTATGATCTGGCTTTCAAGAAGAAATAAATAGTCTCAGCTGATGGTATTTTTAGAGCCAAGGAACAGAAAAAAGAACAATTCACAAGAAGTCCAGTTAGTTCAGGAGGTCTCTGTGTAGATGATCAGACCAGATGAGTAGATGTGAGAAGACTTGAGTGGATATGGCCAGATGGCACTAGTGCAGTCTTACCCAAAGAGTGGGTCGCGAACCACATGATTTAATTGGGTCGCCAAATAAATGTATATAAAAAAAGTTTACTTTTTCTTTTCTTAATGTTGATTGTTCGAATTGATTGATTGACTAACCCTAACCCTAACCCTTAAACACACGCCTACCTGTTTGGCATGAGAATTTAAAACATGTTTTTGAAAGTGCTGTACTATTTTTTATATTGGTCGCGATGGTTTGTAATTAAAAAATTTATAAACCATCCCCGGAAAAAAGTTTGGGAAACACTGCACTAGTGGATGTCAGAGGTGTGCGTTGAGATCTTGTCGATTGACTGCAGCAGCTGTGACACTAAATGTAGATTCTCTGCTTCTCCCAACATCTGTCTTCACAGACACAAACAGAGAGACGGACAGACAGACAGACAGACAAGAGTTAGATAGTGGCATCTAGCAAAAATATTTTGAATATAGGCCTGCAAGTGGTTAGGAGGTAGAGCAGTAGAATAGGAGGGTGCGTGAGGTTAGGAGGTAGGATGGTAGGGTGTTAGTGGTTAGGATGGTAGGGTGTTAGTGGTTAGGATGGTAGGGTGTTAGTGGTTAGGAGGTAGGGTGTTAGTGGTTAGGAGGTAGGGTGTTAGTGTTTGGGATGTAGGATGGTTGGGGGTTAAGAGGTAGGATGGTAGGGTATTAGTGTTTAGGATAGTAGGATCCTGGGAGGTAGGGTGTTAGTGGTTAGGAGGTAGGATGGTACGGTGTTAGGGGTGAGGAGGTAGGATGGTAGGGTGTTAGGGGTGAGGAGGTAGGGTGTTAGGGGTGAGGAGGTAGGATGGTAGGGTGTTAGTGGTTAGGCGGTAGGATGGTAGGGTGTTAGGGGTGAGGAGGTAGGATGGTAGGGTGTTAGGGGTGAGGAGGTAGGGTGTTAGGGGTGAGGAGGTAGGATGGTAGGGTGTTAGGGGTGAGGAGGTAGGATGGTAGGGTGTTAGGGGTGAGGAGGTAGGATGGTAGGGTGTTAGGGGTGAGGAGGTAGGATGGTAGGGTAGGTGGTAGGGGTGAGTGTTAGTGGTTAGGAGGTAGGATGGTAGGGTGTTAGGGGTGAGGAGGTAGGATGGTAGGGTGTTAGGGGTGAGGAGGTAAGGTGTTAGTGGTTAGGAGGTAGGATGGTAGGGTGTTAGGGGTGAGGAGGTAGGGTGTTAGTGGTTAGGAGGTAGGGTGTTAGTGTTTGGGATGTAGGATGGTTGGGGGTTAAGAGGTAGGATGGTAGGGTATTAGTGTTTAGGATAGTAGGATCCTGGGAGGTAGGGTGTTAGTGGTTAGGAGGTAGGATGGTAGGGTGTTAGGGGTGAGGAGGTAGGATGGTAGGGTGTTAGGGGTGAGGAGGTAAGGTGTTAGTGGTTAGGAGGTAGGATGGTAGGGTGTTAGGGGTGAGGAGGTAGGATGGTAGGGTGTTAAGGGCGAGGAGGTAGCAGGGTAGGGCTTCATACTGACTTGATAGAAGAGCGAGCTTGGATGACAGTCTTGCCGAGGTAATCTGCAGCCGTCCGAGCATTTTGTTTCATGGTTTTCATGGTTTCAAGCTGCTCTGCTAGGAGGCGTTCATTTTCTAATTTAATGATCTCCATGTGACCCTACACACACACACACACACACACACACACACACACACACACACACACACACACACACACACACACACACACACACACACACACACACACACACACACACACACACACACACACACACACACTCACACACACACTAACAATGAGTTCACTAGTACTTCTGACTGTGTTGTTGTTACTTTACTTTAGACAACACACAACCGGGAGGCTGTACCTGGAGCTGCTGCAGCTCCTGCTTTAGTTTGGAAACGCCGCTCTCTGCCTTCACAGCTCGCTTCTGAAACACAGATATTCACACACACGTAGACGTATAACCACCCTCTCCTGGGTCTGGTCTGTAGGAATAAAGGCTTGGGTCTAGAGAGTATGCATCTATACGGTGAGGTCTAGACCGGTTCCCAACCGCGGGGTAAGGGAGCAGGTTCCAGGGGTACTTGGTAAAGATTTGAATCTCCGACTCAAGGCCCATACAAGAACTCCGAAGGGTTTGCGGCTGACCCAAATTATATTATATCAGAACCAAACCATAACCTAATCATCAAAACAAGCCATACCATGGGGACTTAGGTACCACATGTACCTACAATATCACAGTAATGATATGCAATACCAAATCCACGTTTTTAGAACACAGTATTTGGAAAATAGGTTTTTGAGGGCACAGCTTGGTTCTCTAGAGCCTCGACATGGCTCATCCAGGGGTGGTCCAGGGGAGGTCAGGGGTCATGGCCTAGGGTCATGAGCTAGAGGTCAGGGGTCAGGACCTAGAGTCATGAACTAGAGGTCAGGACCTAGGGTCATGAACTGGAGGTCAGGGGTGGGGGTCAGAGGTCAGGGTTGGGGGTCAGGACCTACGGTCATGAGCTGGAGGTTCTGCTCCACCGAGTGGACCATGCTCTCCAGGGCCTGCGCCTCCTTCTCCTCCTCGTGCCCTCGGCGAATTAGCTCCTCCGACAGCTGCTGGATCCTGGGGGATGAGAAGAGATGCATGCTGGGTCAATTACTGCCAGACTTCCTGTGTAGGCAGGAGGGGGCGGAGCTCACCTTTCTTTATAGGCGCTGGACGACTTGTGGAGATCGCTGACGCTCCTCCTCAGAACCATGTTCTCTTCTTGGAGCTGCACACACACACACACACACACACACACACACACACACACACACACACACACACACACACACACACACACACACACACACACACACACACACACACACACACACACACACACACACACACACACCATTTGTCATGTGTCATTTGTGTGTGTGGGTGTGTGCCAGCGTGTGTGTGTCATACTCATAACCTGCTGCATTGAACTCTTTCTGCTGAGAGAGTTTGGCTTCTCCAATATGGTAGTTTCATCATCTCCTTCATAATCTTCCCCTCTTCCTCCAGTCCTGCTGAGACGCAATATAAAACATATTTTGCAACGGTCTGAGAGGAGATGTTAGCTGTGTGTGTAAAATCTGATCCGAAACACAAAATATCAGTTGTTGTTGTTCTCTGGCCTACCTTATCTCCTTAGCTTCTTCTTCTTCTCTTCTTCTTCTTCTTCTTCTTCTTGGTCTTCGTCTGGAAGCCAGAGAGAGGAGCTCCTGTCCCCCTCTTCCTCAGCAGCAGCAGCAGCCAGTCCAGTCTCTGCCCCTCCCTCCTCATCCTCCTCCAGAGAAAGAGACAGAGAGACAGAGAGGGGGAGAAAGACAGAGAGACGTACAGATAGAGAGGGGGGGAGAGAGAGAGAGAAACAGTAAGGGGGTGAAAGAGGAGGAGGGGGAGAGAGGAGGAGAGAGACAGGTGGGGGGGAAGGAGAGACAGAGAGGGAGAGAGAGACAGAGAGGAGGGGAGAGACCGAAGGAGAAAGATCAAGACGTGTCAAGCAGCTTTCTACAGTATAGAATATCAACTGGTTTAAGGGAGCAGGGGGAAGCAAACTTCTGAATGGAGGGAAACCTAATCCCAGTTTTTCCCACAGAGAAATGTAGTAATCAGGAAACCATAAAGCACTTGTTATGCGTTTGTCTTTTGTTTTTGAGCAGAGAGGAAAGTCGAACAAGCCAGTGAGTGAGACGGATCGAATGATTTCATCGTCACTAGCTACCTGGGCCCTCAGCACACTGTGAAGGGGCTCCCAGAAGAAACTGCTTTCCATCGCCGGGGCAAAGGTGGGCGTTCTGCTCTGGCTGCTGGTGGTGTCATGCACCTGAATAGACACACATCATCAACCTATTAAAACCAATGAATGTCATACATACAATGACTTATCTAGTGAGTGAAGTTTCTTAGAAAACAAATGTCTTTAATTATTTCACCCGCCAGCCATATTTAACCGTCAGGGTAAGATAACCTTAAGTATATGGACATCTACTAGAAGAGCCAAGCATTAGACAATAAAAAATATTGGTCAAGATGCATACATTAATGTTAATATGTGCCTCAGAAAGACAAATTGTCAGCAATAAACAAATTCCACAACAAGTCATCACTATTTAAACTATTTAAATAATTCATATGCAGTCAAGATATGCTGGTGTTTGCATAGTTTCACTGTAGGATTGCTTTGTCTTTGCAGCTGTGAGTCAGTGTGCCCTGCCGATCGGGCCATCGGACTACCTTCCTCCCGTAGGAGCTGCTCGTCTCCTCGGTGCCCGGCGCTGGTCCATGGTGGCGGACGAACTCTCTGAAAGAGAAGGGGTTGAGCTCAGCCTCCTGGACCTCGTCGTCCCCTGTAACACAGCACGATATGTAATAACACAGTGTGCAATGACAACTTCCATTGTGTAAATACAATTGTTTAAATTAACATCCTTTAAACTTTATTGCATTTCTATATTATTTCTACATCATCTCTGATTGTACCCATAGTAAGGTACGTACCATCTACGATGAGGAGGGTTTTGGCGGAGCTCTTGTTTTTGGACATATCTCTGGACAGGGAGACACCCTCAGACCAGCAGTCTGAAGTCTGAAGACCAGCAGTCTGAAGACCAGCAGGGAGGTCAGAGATCCCGCGTCATCGCCGAGCAGCACTTCACTGACCAGCAGAGGAAGCCCGCACGGTTTCTTCTCAAGCCTTAAAAGCGAAGCCGCCAATCCTTTCTAAAAACAAGTACGTCCAGATGTTTAGCTGAAAGGCGGTACGATAACACGGAAAGGGATCTATCAACAGGAAGGACACGTGTTTAATTGTCAACTTCCCATTGGCTACCGTATGGCTGTGACGTAGTAGGTGGGCGGGGTGTGTCGAATTCCCGGGAAATCCCACATGCGAGCTGGAGGTGCTGCACAGAGCTACGCCAAGCGTCCATGAGCCAGTGGATCTGATTTTATTGAAGCCTCACCAGAACACACATATCCCGACTTGTAAGTGTGAGCCGGTGTAATGTCGTTCATTGTGGTCCGATTTGCATACTAGCGATTGGATTTAAACGCAAATTGGGCTAAGGGTCACTAGCTATCAGTTGTGATTACTACGATTAACGGTTGGTGATGGGTGGGTGGCCTTTGGGGGGGAATGTTTGGACGGAAAAATACAAATGATAACCTGGCATCCTAGAAACTCGTGACATCTTTGCCTGTTTTGAGTCAGGTATCCGCTAACAGCTAGCTGTTGCCCAACTTCCTGTTAGTTTGTGTATCTCACACTGTTTGAAAACTGATTTGTAATATTTTAAAACAATGCATTCTACCTGTTCCCTAAGACCGAAACGGGCTTAGGGAGCCCAGAATGTGCATGGCATTTTCACAACACGTTTGGTCATAAAACGACAATGGACAGCCATCACAAAGAAAGTCCCCCAGGCTGTCACTGCAGATTAACTAACTTGACACTCCACCTCAGGTCAACATCATGTCTGAAGATATCTCTAAAGAGGAGGAGAGCCTGTCCAACTCTCTGGCCCCGACACAGTCGCCTCCTACCGCTAGCCAGGCTCAGGCCGGCTCTGGCTCTGGTTCTGCTACTGGATCTGGTTCTTCCAGCGGGCCGACCTCGAGCAGCCAGTCATCGGGGACACTGAGCAGCGTGGAAACCATCCCGGTGACGCTGGCCTCGGTGCCGGAGGAGCCCGAGCCGGTGCCCTGGGGCCGCATGCTGCCCATGAAGAGGGGCTTCCTGGCCCTCAGTGAGTAGGACCACAGGCCGCCTGGCTGGTAGCTCGTAGGGAAGAACACTATCAATACTATATCTCTAGAGCTAAACCATATCCCATGAAATGCAGATTTACCTTGACTTTGAGGATGGCCTAATACTTTCCTTCCTGTTAAATGTATATGCACAGGCACCTTGTTCAGCAGATGAAAACATCCTCAGCCTGAGATTGTTATTCTAGAGACATGTCAAGTAAAACGGTTCAGTGACGATCTTTTACTACATGTTTACATTCACTGCAAAACTCTTGCGTAAAGGATCTATTGAGATGCTGATCCATAACAAGTACAGTCATTGCATAGCTATGACAGAGGGATACTTTAGCACAGCGTGGGATTTTTGTGAAAGGGAAAGCAATACCCAATTCCCTCTAATGGAGACAGCAGACTGGTAAACACTGATCTCAGTGAACCCGCAATCTGGCCTCTGCAAAAAGCTTCCTTTGGGCTTTACACAGAGCTACCTTTTCTTTATGTTTTACCAGATTGTGTGGAAGATGCATACCTGTTTGGGCGGGACTCCAAATGTGACTATGTGATTGGGGACCCACGGCTCCAATCATTCCTCATCTACAGCAAGAAGCACTTCCGCATCTACAGGGTACTCCTTCCTGCTGCACAAACCCAGTCATCACACAGACAGGGCCTGTATGGCTACCGAGGCCCTGTCTCACAACCATCAGTCTGTCTCGCAACAACCCTCTGTCTCACAACCATAGTCTGTCTCACAACCATAGTCTGTCTCACAAGCTTAGTGTGTCTCACAACCACTGTAGTCTGTCTTACAACTACCATTGATGTCTAACAGCCTTGGCCTGTCTCACAACAACCATAATCAATCGCACAAAAAAAATGGTTCAGAGACCATGACCGCAGGTGGTCCGAAGCTAACCTGAGCCGACCACTAGATTTACTAGGGTTAAATAATTTTTTTGCCACATCAATCTCATTTTATAATTGTTTCTGGTTTACTTGGATTATATTTATTATTTCATTAATCATAACATCAAGGAAACTCTTCGTCCTTTTATTATAATTTGGATGTGTCTCGTCTTGCTCGTCCATATCATCGTTTTTTTTAGAATAGAACCATCTTCAACGTTCTTTGAGGTCCAGCGGTTGACGTCATCATGTCTGCGGCGGGGTCACATTGACTGTCTCTCACTTTGTATGCGTCACTCTCTCCTCCAGGAGGGGGGTAACTTCCTAGTGGAGGACCTGAGTAACAACGGGACCTTTGTGGACGGGACGCTTGTGGGGAAGGGCAGGAAACACCCGCTGGTCAACAACTCTGTGGTTTCTCTGGCGGAGGAGCGCAACCGCGGTGCGTGGCGTCCGGGAGGGCCTCATCAGTATTAGTATTATTATGGATATTGCTTGGTACTATCAGTTGCTGTCTTCAATTCTTTCTGTGTCTCCTGTCGGTCGCTCCGTCGGGATAGGAGGGAGCTTTGAGTGAGTATAACTAGTCTCTCTAGAGAGACGGGAGAGAGAGACAGTGATAGGCAGACGGTGGTGCCGAGCCCACACTTAAAAACTTTTAAATCTCTCACAATCCCATCCGAGGAGAGCAGTTTGAATCTAGCACAGCCTAGCTGATTAAGATAGGATACAACCACCAAGGGGTCTCTCAGATAACACCAAGACCTGTAGTGTAAGAAAGAAAGTTAATGAAGCTTTATTTATATAGCTCTATTTAAAACACACTGCTACAAAGTGCATCACATACACTCATAAAAAATGTGAGCTACGGTGTTGGAAGAGGACCTACAGGGTGTTAGGAACAACGTATGATGTAACGTGAATCTCCATTCATAGGGTCATGGCCGTTAGGGGTGCTGAATGTGGCGGAATGAAAAGCGGTTGGGATGATCAGACCTGCACCCTATCAATCATGCCAACAAAAACGGTTGAGTTGTTTTGACAGTCAGTAGAAGATGAGCTGGGCATGGCGCGAAGAGAGGGAATTACGAGCCGGTTAATGCTACGCAACAAGCGGCTGGGGTGGTGTTTATTAATGTTAATCAGGCTGTGTGAGCTTGGCATTAGTTGGTCTATAACTGTGTCCGTATCTCTGTCTCTATAACTATCTCTCGTTAACCGCCTTTCTATAACTCTTATCTCGGTCTCAATTACGGGCTTTCCCCCTGTCTCTATAACAGTCTGTCTTTCTATAACTATCTGTATCTTACGGTCTCCCATCTGTCCATGACTCTGCAGTCTTTGTGTTTCATGGACCTCGTGAGCGACGACCAGACCAGCTTCCCCAAAGAGTTTCAGGAGAAGTACCTGGTGTCCAGGGGCATCGGAACGTACGTCTAGTCTGTCTCTCCACATCGCTCGCAACGCTCGTCTCGGTCGGTTTTACATTTGATTGTTGTTTTTTTTTGGTGGTTCTGTTTTTAATTTTTGTCTCCCAGGGGTGTGTGCGGCGAGGTGAAGCTGGCTTTTGAGAGGGCCACTTGTAAAAAGGTGGCGGTTAAAATCATCAACAAGAAGAACTTCCCTTCAGTAGGGGTGAGTCACCCGTCGGTGTGGATCCTGTTCCTGTACCCCTGCCCCCTGCACCGCGTTGCGCTAAGCCCCCACGTCAGATCCTCAGACCAGCACGGATCGCTGTGCACACAAGTAGTATCAGATACTTGGAGTCACCCAGGGTACTTTCACAGGTGTCCTTATTAAATACACAGAGTAATAAATGCACTTAAATTCTCTTATTGTGTCGCCTCGTCAACTCTATAGAGCCTTTGCCCCTCCCCTTCTGCTATTCCCCATTGTTTCAGAGAAAATATGCATGGTCCTCAGTGGCGAGAGACAAATCACTTTGAATCCTGTTTGAATAGTGCCATGATTAACACAAATATGTTCATATATTTCAAGGAAGACGTTGCAAATCAAGAAGGTAGCACCTGTTGGTTTACGCTGCACTAGTTTCACTTTTCACAGCCAGCTCCGCCCTCTTTTTTTCCCACCACGGTAACTGAAAAAGACGGGGGTACACCTGGGGGCGGCCTGGGGTTCTGCTGTTGTCTTCCGGCTGTCCGTAGGCTGAGCAGTCATGATGTGTTGTGTTTGTGCTCAGACGGCCACCAGGAACGCAGAGAGGGAGATCGAGATCCTGCGGCGGATAGACCACGTGAGTGGGCTGCACGAGAGGGGGCGTACCCCCCCCCTTGACATGTTCGAATGCTAAAAGTTTAAAGTTAAATTTCACAATTTCAAATGGAATCATTTTGACAGAACAAGGAACACTGGTTCGTAATTCATATCTGCTCTCATTTAGAGTCTTTGATCACCAAGTGGGGTGTGCCGGCCCCAGACACTCGTAAGACTGTGAAGCCTTGTAACTCGGTTTGTTCTCCTCCTCTAGCCATGTCTGATTAAAACAGAGGACTTCTACCAGACAGAGGACACGTATTACATCGTCCTGGAGCTGTAAGTCAACGACCGCCTCAAGCCTTTTAACCCACTCTGAGGAACTCTGTTGATTGGACGTCTGTCTGTCTGTCAGGATGGAGGGGGGAGAGCTGTTTAACAGTCTGAGGCCTGTCATGTCTGTCTGTCAGGATGGAGGGGGGAGAGCTGTTTAACAGGGTGAAGGCGGGACATGGCCTGGATGAGGCTGTGGCTAAACTCTACTTCTACCAGATGCTGATGGCAGTGGAGGTGAGACGACTGGTTCACAGCCCCTCTGGGTCGGAGGTCGGAGGTCGTCGTGTCTGTTGGCTCTCAGCTCTGGTTTTGGTTCCAAACACAAAGTGTGTGTGTGTGTGTGTGTGTGTGTGTGTGTGTGTGTGTGTGTGTGTGTGTGTGTGTGTGTGTGTGTGTGTGTGTGTGTGTGTGTGTGTGTGTGTGTGTGTGTGTGTGTGTGTGTAGTACCTCCACAGGAATGGCATCATCCACAGAGATCTGAAACCCGAGAATATTCTATTGGCTTCTCAGGCAAAGACCTGTCTCATTAAGGTACACACGTCTGGTACACACCTCTGACTAGGCTACACACACACACACACGTCTGTGTCACCAAGGTATATGCACAATAAGGTACACCCATTCCAGTGTTGTCAACACAATGCGCGTGGTCCAGGTCACAGATTTCAACCAGTCCAAGATTCTGGAGGGGGAGACATTGTCCCGGACCCTGTGTGGGACCCCGTCCTACCTGGCCCCCGAGGTGTTCACCCGCGCTGCCACCACGGGCTACGGGCCTGCCGTCGACGCCTGGAGCCTTGGGGTCCTGCTCTTCGTCTGGTAAGCTCTTCACCCCCCCACCCCCCCCACCCCCCACACTGCACTTATTGCTGCCTCCCTGCTGCTAGAAGACACACACTTCAGTGTGTCGGCATGAAAAAAAAACGACAGCTTTCTCTTCGGTCTCCTCTTTCTCTTCAATGTTTACCCCATGTGGAGGATTTTATTGATTTAAACAATGAGATGATATTTATTAATCCCGGAGAGGGTGCGTCACAGCAGACTGAATAGCACAGTAATGTAAATTAAAGAGTTTACATTAGTTTAAAGAGTTTACTTTGGTGTTCTGTTAGGTTTTTATTTAATTAAGAACTACAAACAAAACACAAAGTGTATCCCCTCGATGGGTGGTAGAAATATTAACATTCGGAAGACATTATCATTGACAGTGTGTGTGCCTTATTATGTAAACTCTATGGACCTCCTGACCCCGTGTCTCCCTCTAGTCTCGGGGGCTACGCTCCGTTCTACGAGCATCCGTCCCGCCCCTCGGTGCAGGAGCAGATCATCCAGGGGGAGTTCACCATGGTGCCCTCTAAATGGAAAGGGATCTCCGACGAAGGTACCCTCTGAACCACTAGATACCATTTATACTCACCCTAAAGACTACATACCATCTACACACAACAACATACTACATACTATAATGATATTTACACACAGCCCAAACACTGCATACCATCTACACACATCCCAAAGGCTATATACTAACTACACACCCCCCAAAAGACTATACACTATCTACAAACCAAAAGACTGTATACTAACTACACACGCCCCAAAGACTACACTATGTACACACCCCAAAAGATAAATACTAACTACACACATCCCAAAGCCAATAAGCTGCCATGGAGGGACTTCTAATTGGTCGGCTTGTTTATAATGCGACCAATACACGCCAGGCGATAGATATCCTGCTCTTAATTAGTGTCCCGATTCCCCTTGTTCCATCAATAGTGGAACAGGGAGGGAAGGGAACCAAGTAGCCCAGTTGAGTCATATGGCGTAACAAAAGGTGCCAAGTAAGACTTAATCCGAGCGGCTCGGTTTTCCTTGTAACTTTATGATTTGTCTCTGGCTATGTACAGATTGAAAAAGGAAACACATGGAGGTAGATTTAAGGATTTATGGGTATCCCTCTTGAGGTCACAGGCATACAGTTAATCTCCCTTGAATTATGCAGTCCCTGGATGTCACACTTGACACACTCTTAAAGGGGGCTGTGTGGTGGTGTGCAAGCATCATTAAAACTGGACTTTGTGTTCCAGCCAAGGACATGGTGAGGAAGTTGTTGGTGGTTGATCCTTCCCTCCGACTTTCCATCACGGCAGCTTTACAACATCCATGGTTACAGGTAAAACACTCCCCCTAAACCATGAGCTACATATAGAAACATTTAAAGGCTAAAACATGAACTGTCATCTAAACCACTCATTAGTCCACCATGTGTTCAGACATTGTTATTTAAAGTGTCTTGTTCTTTTCAGGACCCTGTGATGTTGGCCCAGGCCAATAAATTGATGTACCCTCCTGAAGACTCAGACACGGTAACACATATTGGATACGTGGACATGTATTTAGGTTTTTGTTTATGCAGAGCCCCAGCCTGACCATGCTGTACGTACGTTCCGCCACGCTGAGGAACGTGAACCACCGCCCACTGTAGTGTTTGTGTGTCCAGCAGGAACTCTCGCATAACAAGAGGCCGAGAGAGGACGAGGAGGGACAAGACGGACATTTACCCAAGAGGACCGTACAATGATCGCAAACGTCACTGAGTCACTGTAAATATGTTTTTATAATTAAACCATTTTTTGTTCACTGGTGAATTGGCTTGTTGGTCTGATTTATATGCTGCTTTTGCAAATCATGAACAAGAAAAAATCATGATGTAGCCTGACAACGTGTGATGACACTTATCATGATCTCCGAAGAGACAACTCGACCATAATAATGGAAGCATGGGCCAAGGTTCCCTGTCGAAAAGGTTTCATGAACGACGACAGTCCCATCCCTCATTTCATTTTAAAGGACGCCAGTTGAGGAGAGTAGGCTGGTTAGTTATTAGACCAGACCACAGCATTCAGTCCCCTGATTAAACAACACATTGTATCTATACAACCTTTCCTGAATTCAATGTGTAATTTAAAGAATCTTAGTTTGGTATCTGGTATTGATGGATTCTAGATTATAAAAGCAAGCAAGTTTGCAAATTGCATTCCACTTAATTGAACAAAAAACATTCTAGCAAAACGAAGGCACTGCGATGTTTGACAGCTCTGTGGCTATCCTGTGTTATGTCAAAGAACATCAGAGTTTGGATTTAAAGTTGTCACGAAGTTTGTACAACACAGAGTGGGCGTCGTCAAATGATTCCCCAAGCGCTGATTGGACGCGGCTTCTCCATCGCTGCAGCTTTGGCCGATCACTCAGCACGTCTCTGTCACCCCCTAGTGGCTAGAAGAGGAAATAGTCAATCGAACAATTTTTAAAACGGATTTTAAAACGTTATATATTTTTTGCAATATTTATGCTATGCGTCATTCAAAACTTTCAGCTGTATAGATTTCTTAGCATGGCAATTATTCTGTTATTCAAAATGTCAGCTCCCAGTTTGTCCCATGGTGGTATTGAGATGTTTGACTTCTTAATGGGAAAATAAAACAAGAGGTTATGACCATATTGGTCGATGACTTTAATTTATTCATCAATTTCTGGGTGTAGCGTGATAAAAGCATAGATTGTAAGCAAACGTCGTTTCTAAACCAAAATGGCTCCAAGTTACAGCCATCTCCAATTGAGTTAGATAGGACTCCATCCTGAGATAAACATCTCAAGAATGGCTCTCTAGAATACTAGTCAGAATGCTGATAGTTAACAGAGTCCTGGTGACCGCAGATATAGGAAATCACTGATGCAAACCAGCTTGGTGTTGCCACGAGACGTGGCAGAAAAACGTTATGGCCTGCGTGTCCGGGCGCCCACCTGCATGAGTTCACAGACCGCCAGGAGGTCAGCCAGAGTGATGTCGTCCCCACACAGAAAGGGCTGCCTCTTGAGGAACATGGACTCCAGAATATCCAGAGTGTCCTTCAGCTCAGCCAGAGCCCTCTCCACTCTGAGACCATCCACAGCAGACCCAGTCATACGGGGGATCAGCACCTGAGTACACAGACCAGACAAACACGCAGGTAGGAACACAGACCAACAGGAATAGTGAACAAGAGAAATGGTTTGTGCAAATAGTGCAGTGTGTGTTGGTGTTTACCTCTGTTATAAAGACTCTGGCGGTGTGCGGTCTAGTGTTTGTGTTGTGCCAAGAAATGTATTCATCTACTTTAGCTCTCCTTTCTGGTTGGCTTGGATACCAGTGTTCTGGGAGGCTGTACTTGGTCACCAGGTACTTCAAAATGGCAACACTGACACAAAAACATAGTCAACCAAACAGCCTTCAATTCGGAGTCCAGGGTCAGAGGTGACGTTAGGAAGTCTTTGTACCTTTCAGTGAGGACAAAACCGTTGTCCACCAAGACGGGAACCTTCTGCATCGGATTCAAACTTGTGAACTCCGGAGTCTTCTGCTCTCCTGCGGACAGGCAATGTGTATGCAATGTGCATATACAACATAGGATACATAATGTGTTATTATTTGTGATGGACACAAGTGGTACGACGTACACAAGAGGAATTAAGCTATTCACAGACACGATAGTGGTGGTTTTGTTTGATGCCTTTGGTAATGATTAAATGAATCCCTTGTATCACAAACCAATATTATACAAGTCATGTCGAAAGTGCGAATGTCCACATGAATATCTTTCAAATTTATGAAAGTTGAACGACTCCTTGTGAGGCATTGTACTGTGTTTAGGTATACGTTTTAGGTCCATGCTTAAATGTTGTTTAGTAAGTCCGTTATTGAGGGGTTTAAAACTGAAGGTACGGTGCGTCCCCTGCCAAAGTCCACTGCTGTCTTACTTGGTCAAAGGTCACCGCAAGAGAAAGTTCTCGAGGCAGAAATCTCAATGAATTCAAAGTACTGACTGCTAGTTGACTAGTTGACCGATGAGTTAGTTGACCGGTTGTGCTCACCTTTCCTCAGCGCCACGGTCCGGACGGTGAACGGCACCTTGTTGAAGCTGAGGAGAATGTGCAGCGCTCTGCAGGGCTGCGACAGCATGTCCAGGTAGACCTCCGGACACTTAACTCCTCCTGCCATGGTTTCTTTCAAATTAGCTCTTTTTTAGAATAGGAATTGTAAATTCAACAACACATCTGTTCAAAGATCATGCATGCGTCACAAGAACAACCGATAACCCAAACCCTTCTTCTGCGTTTAAAAATGTGCAGAACCCAAACCCTTCTTCTGCGTTTAAAAATGTGCAGACACCTGTACACTACTGCCACCCACTGGAACATGGTCTGTTAAATACAAAATAGTATGAAAAAGCGTAAGTAGATTAATCAAATATGTTTATAAATGTATATACGATATTAATTTACGTAATAAACACAATTGACATTTTTGTACATGTCTACATGAATGAATAATAATGACTGTTGCCCTATTGTTGTACTCATATACGAATGTCTTAAGACACGCACTGACGCTTTTTGAGGTGAGATAAAGTGACGGAATTCCACTTCCGTGTGGAAGTTTGAACAGCCCGGGGTGACAGATGACGAAGACTTTTACTCCAAGACTAAATATACAATAAAATAATAGGCCATAACTTTTCATTTTCTAAAACTATACATCCACTTTTATATCAGCAATGTTGAATAGTGTGTATCTTATTTGAATATACCTATTTTTCTATGTCCACCAGGTGGCGGTAGAACCACATCGATGAGGAGAACACGCCTGTGCCGTGCGTGCGGCCTGTATTTGATTTAGCCAAGCTTGCCTTGATTGCTGGGTTCCGTTTTGTTTAAACATGTCAATATTAAATTTAAACTGTTCAATTAAATATGTCTGAAAATGTTTTAGCCTGCGGCGGGAGGTGAATAGGGATTCCGCGCTCCTGATGTCAGTAGGGAGCTCATTCCACCGTTACCATGCCTTCTGTTCTAGCAGAACTTCTGGGGAGACAGGACAGAGCATGGACATGTACAACTGCAAGGGGTCGAGATACGCATTGTGTCCCGTTTCATTTATATTGAAGAAAAATAATTTGCGAAAAAGGATGACCTTTTTAAATAAATGTATTTCTACAGAATTGGTTTGAAACCTTTACAGCCAATTTCCCTCATCTGAGACCTTCTGCCATCCGACTTCAGATCTAAACAGATGTCTACTATGCACCCAAGGCCATGCTAAGGATCTCGTGTTTTCCTCAATGTTAACCTGTAAACAAACCACACCATTGTCTCGTAGGCAAAAACAGTAATATTTATTTACAAGGAAATAAATGACAACAAAAAAGTCATCCACGCTAAGGTTGGATGGTGGTGGTGGCGGCCATTTGTGGTCATGGGTTTTGGAAAAACTGAAGGTTCCAGAGGACTTCCCAAGCTGGATATAAACTGCAGTATTCTGTGAGAACAAATACGACGTCTGAAGGCATGACAGCATAACAGTGTCATAAGGGCGGAAACAAAAGAAGAGACTGCAATTATTAGACCTTCAAAACTACTGATTAAAAGGAAAGAGCTGAAGAAAACGGGTGATGTTAACGTGAGGAACTAATCAATGGGAGGACTGATCCACGAGCACACAGAGTGTTGTGAGGACCGCGTGCTGGGTGAGTGTCGAGGCTCAGATGTGTCCAGATAAATGCAGCCTTTCAACAGAAACCAACTCACACCCTAGATACATTCAGGACAAAGCTCTACACTCCTGAAGCGTGTGTAGAACATCATCTGGTCTGCCGTGATAACACAGCCAAGAGATTCTTCTAAAGTACATTCTCTGACAGCCACTATGTACAGCAGCTAATCGGCCGATAGTCAGCCAAGTGCTCAATTCTTCTTCAAGTCCTCCCAAAAGCAAATCAATCAATCCAGCTGTCAGTCAAATAGTTCAGTCTGTGGTGAATCTGTGTAATAGTCAGTTAATCAAACAGTCCAGCCGTCAGTCCGTCAAACATTAAGTCAACTGCAGAGTGGCTCTAAATGTCGCTCCTCCACAGTTTGATGGTCTTGTCGTTCTCTAGAGCTGCTGAGGCGATGATGTTCTCCGTGGGATGACACGCCGTGGAGATGACCACATCTGAAGACACACAGGGACAGAGGGTGATGGACAGAGGGTGAGACACGGGCCTGTGTACAGAAGCGAGGAGGAGAGCAGGCTAGGTAGGTCGCGGAGGGGTCCTACCTGTGTGTCCCTGTAGTTTCTGGACAATCTCCTTGGTCTGCAGGTTCCAGATGTAGACCATGCTGTCCTCGGACCCCGACACGATCCACTACAACACAGGGTGAACAGGTTCACGCCTGGCCAGTGACTCTGGATGGCCTCTAGCACAGTGGGCCCTTGATCTGACGCCAACCGCTTGGAGGACTGCTCGTTGTCCAGCAGTAAGGTTTTACAAAAACGAACAGGTGGCTGAACGGGAGTCTTCAAGTCACACGAGTTCATCCATGAACTCTACACTCATTTACAGTTTCTCAAAAAAGGTTTCACAGGAATTTGATCATGTCATTTGATCTCTTTAAAAAACACAGGCATATATACACACCTTGCCGCCGGTGACAGAGAAGTTGGCGAACACACAATACTTCTCATTCTTGTGTCCTGTGTACGTCTTTAGACACTAGTGCAACAGAAGAGGATGTTAGTACTTTGTAGGAGCAGCACAGTTTAGATAACACATACATAAACACACACACACACACACACACAACAGGGAGAGATGACGACATTCAGACAGACCGTACCTTGCCCTTGCTGTAGTCCCAAAGCTTCAATGTGCTGTGAAACACAACAGAGTATCAGACAGCTGTGCGCCTACTCACATCAAAACTCACCTAGCAAGCAACCAAAAATCAACTAGAATTCATTAAAAAAGGTGCAATATGCAAGATTTGCAATCAAACTTTCGAGCAACATAGAGAAATCTCATGTTACTTTCTTTGGATAATTTTTTGATGAAAGACGTGCCACTTTCCATAATTGGGGCAAAGTTATGCTTTAATACTGACTTGTCAAGAGTAGCAGCCAAGATGTATTTCCCATTGGGAGAAAACTTGACAAACGAAACCGGAGGGTTGTCATCGTCTAGAGGAAACAGCACAATGGTTGCCAGATCTATAAACTAGACATCTAGATCATGTTACAGTCCATTAAATCCTCTTTATGTCATGTAAAAGCATACACAGTGGGGCAAAAAAGTATTTAGTCAGCCACCAATTGTGCAAGTTCTCCCACTTAAAAAGATGAGAGGCCTGTAATTTTCATCATAGGTAAACCTCAGCTATGAGAGACAAAATAAAATAAAAAAATCCAGAAAATCACATTGTCTGATTTTTTAACAATTTATTTGCAAATTATGGTGGAAAATAAGTATTTGGTCACCTACAAACCAGCAAGATTTCTGGCTGTCACAGACCTGTAACTTCTTCTTTAAGGCCGCGTTCAGACTGCCAGCCAAAATCCGATTTTTAGCCCATCCAGATTGGAACCGGATGACTCTTTTGTAGTCTGAACAGTCCCAAGTCACATGAAATCCGATTTTTGCGAAACGGATCGGAACCACCTCCGGGAGGTGGTTTCAGATCGCATTTGGACAGATGCGTCTCAGTCTGAACAGCTCCAAACACTCAGATCGGTTTTGACTGTCCGTGACGTCACTCTACGCGACGCCAGACCTGACCCAATGCGCCAAACCACCCGCCTCAGTCCTTGGACAGAGGAAGAAACGAAATGCCTCATTAATCTGTGGGGAGATGGGTCCGTTCAAGCGAAGCTCGAGGACATGTATCGGAATAAGTCGATTTATGAAAGTCTTTCGCGTTCTTTGATCCATCTTGTTTGTTATTGTTTTTCTCGTCGCTATTACATGACGTCACACAATACACGCGCTGGATGACGCCTCCGCTCCGACGTCGTTGCTACAGCAACCTGTCAGATGGGTCAATAATGTGGCCCAGTCTGAACAGAGCCAAATGCAATTTGGACACTTGCTAAAACAGTGTGGACAGTCAGCCCTAAAAATCGGATATGAGAAGGAATCAGATTTGAATCAGATTTGCCTGCAGTCTGAACGCGGCCTAAGAGGCTCCTCTGTCCTCCACTCGTTACCTGTATTAATGGCACCTGTTTGAACTCCTTATCAGTATAAAAGACACCTGTCCACAACCTCAAACAGTCACACTCCAAACTCCACTATGGCCAAGACCAAAGAGCTGTCAAAGGACACCAGAAACACAATTGTAGACCTGCACCAGACTTGGAAGTCTGAATCTGCAATAGGTAAGCAGCTTGGTGTGAAGAAATCAACTGTGGGAGCAATTATTAGGAAATGGAAGACATACAAGACCACTGATAATCTCCCTCGATCTGGGGCTCCACGCAAGATCTCACCCTGTGGGGTCAAAATGATCACAAGAACGGTGAACAAAAATCCCAGAACCACACGGGGGGACCTAGTGAATTGAATTGATTGAATTGAAAATACTTTATTAATCCCAGGGGGAAATTATTTTTGTCACGAACTCCAGATAGACATACACAAATATTGAGAATAAAAGAAAAGAAAATATGATAAATATATATATACACACATACAACATAACTACAACACACACACACATCAACATACTATATATCACACACACACACATATATACACATATATACACACATACACACATACATACATACATACATATATATATATATATACATATACATACACACACACACACACACACACACACACAATATATAAAATAAACACATACATAAAAGATAAAAAAATTCAACCTAAGAAATACAAATATTCAAACATAAATTTAAGGATAGTATAAATATATACAACACTATATATATATACAAACACACACACACACATACACACACACATATACATATATACACACAAAAGACAGCACTGTGCAAAAGTATAGTACAGTATTGAGCAAAAAGTGCAAGAATTATAGTCCTTGTTTGAGGTCAGAGATTATAGAGAGGGGGTGTCTGAATTTCTAAGGGAGGCGTTGTAAAGTTTAATGTAAAGTTTTCCTGTGGCACTCAGTGGTGCATCTGGGTGAGAGGAATCTTCTGCTGAAAGTGCTCCTCTGCTGGGCCAGTATGTCGTAGAGAGGGTGTGAGACATTGTCCAAGATGGACTGAAGCCTTGACAGCATCCTTCTGTCTGCCACGGTCATGAGGGTGTCCAGTTCCTCCCCCACAACGTCACCGGCCCTCCTGATCAGTTTGTCAAGTCTGTTGGTGTCAGCAACCCTCATCCCACTGCCCCAGCATGTGACAGCAAAGAAGATTGCACTGGCTACAACAGACTCATAAAACATCCTCAGCATCGTCCGGCAGATGTTAAAGGTCCTCAGCCTCCTGAGGAAAAAGAGTCGGCTTTGGCCTTTTTTGTAGACAGCCTCTGCGTTTCTAGACCAGTCCAACTTATTATTGAAATACACCCCCAGGTGCTTGTATTCCTCAACAGTGTCCACAGGGACCCCCTGTATGGAAACAGGGGTCACCAGGGTTTTCTCCCTTCTCAGATCCACAATGAGCTCCTTCGTCTTTGTCACGTTGAGTTGCAGGTGATTCAGCTCACACCAAGCGACAAAGTTGTCCACAACAGTCCTGTATTCACGGTCAACCCCCTTTCCAATGCAGCCAACTATTGCTGAGTCATCAGAAAACTTCTGAAAGTGGCAGGACTCAGTGCAGTACTTAAAGTCTGAGGTGAAAAGGGTGAAGAGGAAGGGAGAGAGGACAGTCCCCTGTGGGCCCCAGTGTTGCTGACCACCTTATCAGACACACAGTTCTGTAGGCGTACATACTGTGGTCTGCCCGTCAGGTAATCAACAATCCAGGACATGATGGGGGCCTCCACCTCCATCGCAGTCATCTTCTCACCCAGTAGAGCCGGACGGAAGGTGTTGAAGGCACTGGAGAAGTCAAAGAACATGACTCTCACAGTGCTTGCCGGCTTGTCCAGATGAGTGTAGACTCTGTTCTGCAGGTAGATGATGCCGTCCTCAACTCCCAGGCGGGGCTGGTAGGTGAACTGTAGTGGATCAGTGAAGGGCCTGACCATAGGCCTTAGCTGCTCCAGGATGAGCCTCTCCAGGGTCTTCATGACGTAGGAGCCACCGGTCTGTAGTCCTGAGGGCCGCTGGGACGCCGCTTCTTAGGTACAGGAACGAGGCAGGACGTCTTCCACAGCATGGGGGACCCTCTGAAGGTGCAGGCTCAGGCTGAAGACCTGACTCAGTAGTCCACACAGCTGGGGGGCACAGGCTTTAAGCACCCTGGGAAACACACCATCAGGGCCTGCAGCTTTGTCGGATGGGAGTCTTGTTAGCTGTCTTCTCACCAGGTCAGGCGTGAAGGACACTGTAGAGGTGACAGTTGGGGGAGGGGTGAGGTCCTCAGGTTGTAGAGGACATGATGCAGAGCAGGGGGGAGGGGTGGAGTAGGTAGGAGTGAATAGAGGTGTCGAGGGGCAGACAAGAGGTCTGAAAGGAGAAGGAGTAGGAGTAGGGGGAGGTGGAGTGGAAGTAGGTGTTGGGCAGTCAGCAGAAGAGTCCTGTGGGGGAGGGGCCGCAGTATCAAACCTATTGAAAAATAGGTTCAGTTCATTGGCCCGGTCCACACGGCCCTCCAACCCCATGCCAACAGTCTTCTGGAACCCAGTGATGGTCCTCATACCACTCCACACATCCCTCATGAGTTTATTCTCCAGCTTTCTCCTGTATCTGCCTTTTGCCCCCATTATTGCAAGTTTGAGTACCCCCTGTACTCTCCTCATCTCATTACGGTTGCCATCTCTGAACGCTCTCTTCTTTTCATTCAGGATGGCCTTAATGTCCTTGGTGATCCACGGCTTATTGTTGGCATAACAGGTAACAGTCCGAGCAGGGACATTGCAGTCCACACAGAAGTTGATATAGTCTGTGATGCACTCTGTGAGCCCATCAATGTCCTCCCCGTGGGGCTCACAGAGTGCAGGCCAGTCAGTCACCTCAAAGCAGCCCTGCAGTGCCTCATAAGCCTCCCCCGACCACCTCCTCACAGTCCTTGTGGTCGTAGGCTTCCTCTTCACCAGAGGCACATAGCAGGGTTTAAGGTGAACCAGGTTATGATCTGACCTGCCCAAAGGGGGGAGAGAGAAGAGGAGATGGATGCTTAATGTTAGCATACATCAGGTCAAGGGTCCTCCCCTCTCTGGTAGGACAGCTCACGTATTGCTTGAAGGTCGGCAGAACTCTATCCAAGGTGACCTGGTTAAAGTCTCCCGACATGATGATGAGGGCACTGGGGTGTTGAGTCTGGAGTTTGGAGATGGTGGTGTGGATGATGCTGCAGGCAGATGTTTGGTTTGCAGAAGGAGGGATGTACAGTGCAACAATGATAACATGCGGGATCTCTCTGGGCAGCTGGTATGTATGGACGAAGAGCAGTTCAGCATCCGGGCTACAGAGCTGTTCTTTAATGGTGATGTGACCAGGATTGCACCATCTGTTGTTTACAAAAACGGCAAGCCCCCCCTTCTTTCCGCTTACCGCTCTCAGCACAATCCCGGTCGGCTCGGATGGTGTGGAAGCCATCTAAGGAGACTATCTGGTCACTAATGTCCCTGTGCAGCCATGTCTCAGTGAAACACATCAGGCTGCACTCGCGGTACTCCGGGTGGCTCTGCGTCAGAGCTGTTAGCTCGTCCATTTTGTTGCTGAGAGAATGAATGACCTCCAGAGAGCTGGGACCAAAGTAACAAAGGCTACCATCACTGACACACTACGCCGCCAGGGACTCAAATCCTGCAGTGCCAGACGTGTCCCCCTGCTTAAAGCCAGTGCATGTCCGGGCCCGTTTGAAGTTTGCTAGAGAGCATTTGGATGATCCAGAACAGGATTGGGAGAATGTCATATGGTCAGATGAAACCAAAATAGAACTTTTTGGTAAAAACTCAACTCGTCGTGTTTGGAGGAGAAAGAATGCTGAGTTGCATCCAAAGAACACCATACCTACAGTGAAGCATGGGGGTGGAAACATCATGCTTTGGGGCTGTTTTTCTGCCAAGGGACCCAGGACGTCTGATCTTGATCCGTGTGACGGAAAGAATGAATGGGGCCATGTATCGTGAGATTTTGAGTGAAAACCTCCTTCCATCAGCAAGGGCACTGAAGATGAAACGTGGCTGGGTCTTTCAGCATGACAATGACCCCAAACACACCGCCCGGGCAACGAAGGAGTGGCTTCGTAAGAAGCATTTCAAGGTCCTGGAGTGGCCTAGCCAGTCTCCAGATCTCAACCCCATAGAAAATCTTTGGAGGGAGTTGAAAGTCTGTGTTGCCCAGCGAAGGCCCAAAAACATCACTGCCCTAGAGGAGATCTACATGGAGGAATGGGCCAAAATACCAGCAGCAGTGTGTGAAAACCTTGTAAAGACTTACAGAAAACGTTTCATTACCAACAAAGGGCATGGAACAAAGTATTGAGATGACCTTTTGTTATTGACCAAATACTTATTTTCCACCATAATTTGCAAATAAATTCTTTAAAAATCAGACAATGTGATTTTCTAGATTTTTTTTTAATTTTGTCTCTCATAGCTGAGGTATACCTATGATGAAAATTACAGGCCTCTCTCATCTTTTTAAGTGGGAGAACTTGCACAATTGGTGGCTGACTAAATACTTTTTTGCCCCACTGTATGCGTCATGTTTATATAGCATACATCCCCACTACTCACCAATTAGTGTCTTCAAGCACTGTCCTGAAGCGGTGTCCCAGATACGGCTAGAAACAGGTAGATTGGTTTAGAATCCGATGCGTAGCTAAGGTTGAATCAAGATTTTTTGATGGAAGGCTACCTTTATACTATTAGAGGAATACTCCTTTTGATAGCCTATAAAGCACAGAATTCAGTCAGAATTTGTGTGCCCTTACGTGTGTCAGTAAATAAACGTACCAAAGCCCATCATAGCTGCTAGAAACGATGAGCGAACCGTCTCTGTTGAAGTGGACCTGGGGACCAACACACATCCTTAATGGAGTAATACACAGAGCATACAGGCTTCGTTTGAGAGGTCAGTGGCCCGACTTACAGCTGAGACAGGGTCAGAATGTGCCGGAAGAGTCTTCAGACATTTCCCCGTCTTCACGTCCCAAATACGAACACTCTCGTCAAACTACAAGCACACAAGCAAAGACGGTGAGACAAGATGGATCATTTAGCTTTTTCCTCAACAGGACATGGCTTTAGAGGCCATGTTTATAAGGTTACGTTTCGGACTAGCATATTTATAGGGCTGGCTTTACGAGTACTTGATTAGGTGTCGTTTATGATGACACGTTTGCAGTGTGGTGTAGGGCTGAGCAATTTTATCGATTCTTCGATATAAATCGATATTTTGTTTCCCAATAGAGTATCGATTTTTAAGCTACTAGTATCGATAAATAAATTCCTTTCATATCCCCCGTTCGCTCTGCAGGAAGAGCGATTTGGTCCGCCAGCCGCTAGTGTCGCTGTAGAGCAAGTTACCCGTCTAGATACTCTCTTTGCACAGACGCCGACGTCTACCCTCTACCTGTTTGCGGAGTCAGAGCAGAGCGAGCGAGGAGATTCAAGAAAATGGCGGCGAATATAAATCCAGCACCTTCGTGCTTAAAAGCAGACGTGTGGGAGCACTTTGGGTTTAATAGTAAGAAGGAAAGTGACGACTTAGACAAAAGCATCGCGGTTTGCAAGCTGTGTCACACAAACGTGAAATACTCGTTACTCATATGTTCAGTTTAAAGCTAAAAAAGCTGTCAAAGAATCTGTTCAGAACAGGCCACTTGCTGCACTTTTTAACTCTCCATTGTAATTGTAATACTGCACTTTATTACACGGCTCTATTGAATGCTGCTCTCTGATTGGTCCAGCGCTGCGTTCTGCGGTCTGTTATTTCTGTATAACGGACCGTCGTCATGTATAACAGACCGTTGCTAGGGACAGCGTCATGTAAATAGAAACTTTACCGATCAATCCTTGTCACGTACACGTCCCATATCACAGGACAACAACGCCCAATTCAATATAAATATGCTACTAAATAAAAACTTTACCGACGAATCCTTGTCGCTGCTGAATCATGGGTTATTATCTATTGTTTATTATTTATTTCACTCGTAAAGCCGTGTAATAAGCGGTATAATGTATAGTTAGTCGGTTGTTATGGAGAAATAAACCCCTATTTCTCCATAACAACCTCCGAACTATACATTATCCCTTACTTATTTACTTTTCAAAGGCTTGTAATGCAGTTTGCACTGTTTCAATAAATGGAACAAATTTTTTCAACACATCTTTGATTCATTTTGTCCAGCATTTGCAAGATGTAGACTCTCTGTCCAGTCAGACACATATTGTGTAATTGATGTTTTTAGTTTTCAGTTCAATTAATTCAATCCAAGTAAATGGAACACTCACAAGATGTCACCAAAATCACACTGTACCTTTTAAATCTTTCAGAAAATGATGCAAGTGTATCCAATTATATCGAATCGTATCGAATCATGTCGTTGACTGAATATCGTGATATATATCATATCGTGAGCTGAATATCGTATATCGTATCGTATCGTGAGATTAGTGTATCGCTACAGCCCTAGTGTGGTGTTTGGTGGACAGGTTAATGAGTACAGTTTAGTAGCATTTAACACAGGACTTACCGAACCCGAAACCACCAGGTTGGACTGTGGGTTGAAGTTGCAGCAGAAGACATAATTACTGTGTCCCTTTAACGTTTTCAGACACTTTCCCTGGACACATGGGCAAACAGACAGACTTTTAGTCATTAGCTGTAAACTAGCGAGAGTTTTAGCTCAAAGATCAAGATGCCATTCCAAATATTAGCACACGCGTCAGTCAGTCAGTGAGTGAGTGAGTGTCTAGAATTAATAAATGCCTGCGTGCATTTACTTGTGTTTAGAATTCACAAATGAATATGCTGTGTGTGTGGGGTCATTTGAGAACTCAATGCATGCATTTGTATTTCGACAATGTGTATTTTGTGTGCCTTACAGAGCAGTTGTCCCAGATTTTGAGTGTTTTGTCGTCCGAGGCGGAGACCAGCAGGTTGGAGTCAGACGACCAGGACACATCAGAAATACCCTGAACACACATCAAGACCCGCTTTAAGACTCGTTAGGACACCTGGACTGGAACAGTGCCGGTGTGGAGCTAACTGGACTCCTTACCAGTTTGTGACCGACGATAGACTTCTCAAACTTTCCATCGTATGCTCCCCAGATCTTTATCAGCTTATCCGCCGCTACAGAAAGGGATGTAACCACAGTTAGAGAATCTCCTGGGGATCATCTTTCCAAATTCGCTAGATTCATCTGTTTGAAAATTGAACAGACGATGTGATAGTGATGTGATTAAGGAGCTGACATGGGACACAGGATTGACATTGAGATGGCATGTCCTATGTTTAGTCTTTAGACAAAGACCAATCCAAAATAAATGTCCTATTTCCACAAGCTATTTGGTTTTTCAAGAAAATATCGTCAAACCAAGACCACTGCAGTACACTTCTATCTAAACCCTCATTACCCTTTACTTGTAGGAACCAACATATAGGTATATTGTATATGTATATTATATATACGACATTCCTACAATTTGAGATCACTTCACGCTCCAAACATCAACAACATCACCGCAGCCCGCTAATGGGAGGGTCGGGCTCGCTGTGGCCCGACTTCTGAGTTGGTCCATCCCAGGTGCAACTCAGCGTGTTTAAACTGGCTGTGAAACCGCAAATCAGCGAATAAACAAACGCCTCTGCACGGCCAAAAGTGTTAATTGATGTGCTTAGTTACGAGGCGCCGTCAATACATGTGATGCAGGGTTGTCATGGGGATGTATAGGATGCAGGGTTGTCATGGATGACATGCCATGCAGATTGTCACACACATGTGGTCTGTGCTTCTTGTCACAGTGAAGTCGCTTGAGGAAGGACTTACACGAGCTGGCAAGCCATTCTCCATTCGGGCTGAACTTGACGCTAGAGACTGCCTTGGTGTGTCCGGCCAACGTAAACTTCACAGCATAGTTTGGTTTGGCTGGGTTGGACTGGAAATACAAAGGAATCCTCAAATGTCAATCCACACGGAACAATACTGACTGTATTATGACAATATTAACCGAAGATGCTGTATACTGGTAATCCTAGAACAATACACCAAAGACATCCAACACATGTACAACATAGGTCATTGTAGAATAGCAAAAGACGAAACATGACCACTGACTCTTTTACACGTCTAACTAAGCAAAGCAAAGTTAATCCTGACCACTCAAGTGAGCCTTGAGATCATAACGTGTTCTCCACGTTGACAAGAGGAAGCGTTTTGCAACACCTACCTAAGTATATCGTGTACAACAATCACACTTTAGGACTATTTCTGAAGCTATTCGTGTTGCAGGTCAGGATGTGCCTGCCTTCTAAACAGAAGAGTGTCTTGCTGTTTGCCAGCCGTGTGGCTAGTGACATGTCAAAGTATGCTACCTCAACGAGCTAACGCACCTTACTGCCAGATCCCGACGACGAGCAATGTTTAATGTTGTCGGTCTCCGGCTTCTTCTCTTCTGTCGCCATCGTGTCTAGGCTGACACACTGATGTAGCAATTCGTAATGGCGTTTTACACGATGAGTTTGTTTTCTTGATCCACCTAGTGGCTGTGCTCACAGAAAGCTAACGATACCCGACAGTGTTGCTAACTGTGCGTTAGCAAACAATGCCCAAGTATTACAGTATTGTACGAATTCTATATTTAGGGAGTGTAATCAGATATTATTTGTAATTTATGAAGATATTTGACGAATCACCTTATGATGCTCGACTCCTAACGGCTATAGAATGCCCCAGACGTGTGTGGCCAAACTAGCTAAACACCAGAATGTGCTGCGCAGACACACTGAGTATGCGCGAAGTGAATGTTTTCGTCATAAGGCAACTGGTAACAGTCATACCATGGACAAAACTCTCTTCACTTGGATGAATGTACGAGATATTCCTAATCAGTCAAATACTAATCATAGGTTTACAAATGATACTGATAGATCTGCAGCAGACGCAGAAAACATTTTGTTTTTTGAGCTGTGTCCATTCTAGAAAGTTCTGATCTGAGGTTTATGTTTTCAATATTTTATGGTAAATTTTATATAACTTTATTACAGATTAATATTTATTTTCTAAACACTTATGTTGGTTTTTGATGGTTAAGCACTCACTTTATTTAAAATCTCTAAGATACAAGCACTACAAAGATTAAAAAAAAAAAGAAGAGGCTTTGTTTTCAGCATTTGTGTATGCAAACCTTAAGTAAAATGGACAATGGTTGTATGGAAGGTTGTATGAATATTGTTTATTTCAGTCAAATGGAGGCACATGTTTATTCTCTCTTCTCCATATATATATATATATATATATATATATATATATTATATAATATTATATATATATATATATATATAGATATATATATATAGTGTGTGGTATATATAGAGATGTAAACGCATTGAAGAGACATTCCGGAAGAATGGAAAAGGGGAAAGATGTGTTTGTTGTTCTGTGCGTTAATTATTCTTGAGGTACTTCAGGTTATTTCCTGAACAAAATGCAAATTGTTAATCAATTTTTTCCATTGTGTTGGAAAAATATAGGAGTTTACCTCTCGCCTATGTAAGTACTTAAAAATATCTGAATTTATGTTATTTATGTTGATCATAAATTAGCGAGCTGTCGTCAAAATTTGATGATACAGGCGCATTCTACCAGAAATTATATATTCTCACAGAGAACTTCACTCACTCATAGCTGACAGATGGTGACAAATTGTGAATTACCCTCAAATTATAGCCCTCAAAAACCGACAGCACCTTTAAGTTCCATACTTCTGCAACATTGAAGAGCTGCATGCTTTGTTTAACACTAAGAGCTCTACAAAACCCGTGTTCTGCTTCTACCAGACCTAACTTAACCCAGACCCACTCCTAATCAAACTAGACCCCCTTGAGATCACAGCCCTGAACCAGTCTAAAGAAGTCTCAAGAAGTCCAAAGCAGAAGCACTGTAGTGTAGACAGAAGCTGTGCAAACCAGGGTGACACCATCTGGTGGGATCGGCGGGGCTACTAAATGAGTTGAGCCCAGTTAAGTGTGCTGATGGAGATGATTGTCTGACAGGTGTCAGAGTCAAGCCACACATTCTCTACCAGGTGGAGTTGAAGGTACCCCAGGATTAAACCGCAGACCACGTCAAACAGGTGGTGTCTCCCTAGCAGAATGCGGGACACCCCTGCCAGGAAGGCCCAGAGATAGAGCAGGATCCTCAGAGGAACCTGGGGAGCACATCAGGGGAGGGGGATTTACTACACATGAGACTCATTATCTTAACCAGCACACCTTAGAGGACACGACCACCTACCGCCAGAACCAAGTGGTTCAGCAGGAACCCCGCCACCAAGACGGCTCGGCTAGCGTGGGCGGCGGGGAATGAATACGCATCCATGGCGATGTAGTCAAAGAACCCCGGCTGGTAACCCCACGGTCCTCTGCGCTTGACCAACTTCTGCAGGCCGCCGACGGTCAGAACGTCCAGCACCAGTGCTGTGAGACAAAAGGTGCATGTCAGATTGGGAGTTCAGCTTGTGCACCGCTGGGGCCTCTTCTATCATCCCCATGCGTGACAGCATCGCTACTCTGAGTTGCCGTTTAACAGACACAATGGATGAGAGCTGCACACTGCTGACAGTTTAAATAAGAGTGTCTAAGGAAGGAAGATGACCTCATTCCTATAAAGGTGCAACTACTTTAGAATGTTCTCTTCCTCTCTGTGGGTAAGGTGTGTGTGTGTGTGTGTGTGTGTGTGTGTGTGTGTGTGTGTGTGTGTGTGTGTGTGTGTGTGTGTGTGTGTGTGTGTGTGTGTGTGTGTGTGTGTGTGTGTGTGCGCGCGCGCGTGCGTGCATGTGTGTATGTGCGTGTCAGTGAGTCTCTCACCCAGCAGCAGGTTGACCAGCACTTCCTGTCCAGCCAGTGTGTTGCTGCGGTACAGACTGATGAGCGTTCCCAACACCCAGGGCACGGCGTGGCCGCTGAAGGCCAGCAGGACCACCAGGGAGTTTATGGACAACCAGGCGGCCCGGGGGCCCGCACACACCCCCATCCTTTTGGACAAGCAGATGTCAATGGCCAGCAGGGAGTTCAGGGCGATGCCTCCCAGGGATGGGTTGAGCTGCATGCAGTCCTGCTCCGGAGGCTCGGACTCATTCGCTCCGCCCTCCGACCCCCCAGCTCCTGCATCCGGAACATCCTGCCGCGCACCCCTAGCAGCAGAGCAACAAGAAGAGAGGAAGAGCACTGTCAGCAGATCACCAAAGAGGAGAGACCAATTCCAATTCTATCAGCAAATCAACAAGGAGAGAGAGGAGACACCACTAGGAGGAGAACAACAAGGGGAGAGGAGAGACCACAAAGAGGAGAACAACAAGGAGAGAGGAGAGATAAGAGGAGAGACCACTAGGAGCAGAACAAGGAGAGAGGAGAGACCACTAGGAGCAGATCAACAAGGAGAGCGGAGAGACCATTAGGAGCAGAACAAGGAGAGACCAATAGGAACTGAACAAGGAGAGCGGAGAGACCATTAGGAGCAGATCAACAAGGAGAGTACAGGCTCCTCATTAACCGAAATCAACAACTAAACATTACGAACCTTTTCTCTCTATCTTTCCTTTCTCCTGTAAAATAATTTAGTCCCTTCAATCTCTGCTGCTATTTGTATTATTTTTCTATCCACCTGTCTGTCTTCCCCTGCTGTCACCCATCGTGCCATTATTTAGTTGTATTATCTTTGAATTTCACACAATTTCTCTGCGATATACAATCCCATCACACCCAGCGTGAGCCCTAGTAGGGTAAGGGCTCTAGCAAAAATGCTGTAACACAAACAGCTCCGGGCCTCTGCCTTGGGAGTCATGCCATGAAAACCGGGTTCTACTCCTGTCCTCCGTTCCAAGTTTGGAACCATGAAGCGGGGAGCAGCCGCAGCACTACGGCGGGCGGCTGGCTGTGGGTTCCTACTTACCTGAAGGCTCCGTTCTCCTGGCTTTGCGGCTGTTTTGGGGAGGTGGTACGAGGTCGAGCCCTGGGTCGGCTCTCTGGACCAGAGGCTCCAGGGCGGCTGGTTCAGGGAGAGGAACTCTGGACGGTTGAGGACATTGTCCCGGGACCGATGACGGGCCGAGGCCGGCATGGTGGTATCAGTGACTGTGTGTGAGAGAGAGAGAGAGAGAGAGAGAGAGAGAGAGAGAGAGAGAGGAGAGAGAGAGAGAGAGAGAGAGAGAGAGAGAGAGAGAGAGAGAGAGAGAGAGAGAGAGAGAGAACGGGCGAAAGGAGGGGGGGATGAGAGACGGAGAGGGAAAAGGGTGAGAGAGAGGGAGGAAATCGGGGGGGGGGGGGGGTAGAGAGTCAGAATGTGACTCTCTCAGAGTAGCTGTGTTAAAAATAGACATCATGGCCCTTTTCTGCAGAACCAACCCCCAGCTGTTCTTCTAGACTGCTGCTGCTTGACACTGGGAAATCATAGCTTTTACAAGGCATGACCATGGCAGCAAAAAAATACACTACAACACATTATATATTGTAACATTATTTTATTTATGCACCTGATGTTATAAACAACCACCACTTATAAAATCATCCTTAGTTTAACCCCTACTAGTTTATAAATGGAAGTACAGAAAGCAAGTGCAGAGGGAAATACCCGCCAGATCGAAATTATGATGTTTAACATGCATTCCTTCTTAGGGCATTCGCCAGATGTTTTACATTACAACGTAGCGTTCACTCCCATATGTGAGTACTTTTATTTTGAAATAAAGACGCCCATTCAAACCGGAAGTTATATTCACCGTTATAATTTGGCTCGGTTGGAACGGATGCTAACGTTTTGTTGGCTTCTAGTTTTCGTTTATTGTACATTTTATTTATATCCAAAAGTCAAAGAATCAAATGTGTGATATCTCTCGCTTGATTATCTTGTACTTCAACGAGCTGGAAAGGAAACGGTCATATCCGAGCTGCTTGGTAACGGATCAACTGCTTGACGACGACGACGCCAGGGCATTTAAATCTCAGCCTGTCCGCCGACGTAGCAGTTTTTGAGGTAACTCACTGGATCTTATTAGATTGGTTCTTCCAGAAGAGCGCCTAACGTTTCTCTTGAGTGGAGTTCACGTGTGTTCCTGGTGCTCTGTGCCCGTCCTGAACGGTAACCCGCTTGGGTGAGAACCGTGACCCCCGTCACCATGCCTCGTCCCGGGCTGCGATGTCCGACTCCCTCGGTGAGGCCGAAGTGAACCAGGCTCCCACCACGGAGGAGAGACCTCCCTTGGCCCAGAAGGCTCTGGCGGAGGGTTACGCCCGACTCCGGTACCGGGACACCTCGCTGCTGATCTGGCAACAGCAGCAGACGGAGCTGGAGAGCGGCCCTCCGGCCAACTACCTGAGCCGCAGCCAGTCCGCCTGGTACAGCAGCCACGGGAACCAGGCCGTGGTGGTCCGCGACCGGACGACCTTAGGGGACGGGGTCGTTCCCACGGAGGGCAGCAGGTCCAAGATCTGTCTCATCATGTAGTCTAACATGCCTAGGACGATGCCGATCTTTCCAGCTATCAATTATTCGGAAGCCTGGTGTTTGTGGATGTACTCGTATTCATGAATTTCGAGAACGGGGTGGCGGAAGCAGCAGCAATCAGATCGAGAAAAGGCACCTGTCCCGGGCCGGTCTGTCATGGTCACACTAACGCGGCAGCGGCAGTCAATCCGGCTGAAGATTTATATAGGATCCACCTTTCATTTAACAAGTCGCAAAGCTCTACTAGTATTACTCAAACACATTTCTTGGTACGACTGTCGTTGGCGGTTGAATATGATTTCTCCAATAAATTAATTTCTGAATGTGATCTTCGTGATCAAAACCATTTGTTTTTATGTGTGCATAAGGGAGCCAGACTGGGGTAGGTTTATGTGTTTATTTATGAAAACAAAGAAACTCAGAAAATAAGGATCCCATATAAGTAATTACATCAAATATTGGACTAGTTGGTTTTGCGTGTCTGTCTCTACTCTAGCGAGCGGAGCGTCCCTCTAAGCGTACGGCTACTTTACAGTGCTCAAAACAGACAGAAGAAACGTACAGCCGGAGTGCATGCAAATACACAAAACTTTTTTTCAGCTTTCTTATTAAAATACAAAAATTAGCTATTATCATAGTCATCGCTCGACCGACCATCAACTAAAAACAAAGGTGAATATGCAGGGAAGGGACTTTTTTTTTTTAAAGGGGGAGAGGGTGGGGTGTTAGTGTCTGCACGTGTCTGGCAAGTCTGATGACAGCCCATAATAATCCTGACCAGCTCTGGTTTCCACAACAACACAGGACAGAGCATCCACAGATTCCCTCTTACAGAGGTCAAAGGGTAACCCAAGGGCTTCTAGCTCCAACACAAAGACATACAGGCCGAGGGTGGTAGAGATGAGATATGATTTGATGGGCTAGCACTGCATCGATGCAGGAAACAGGAGGGAGTTGTGGGTAATGCGGACCAAATCCGAGGCAGCTCACTGTTTCCATGACAGCAGATACAAGGGGCAATGTGTGGGCCTTGGAAAGAAATCATAGCCTAGCCCGACTGCACGCATACCAACCAAACACACACACATACACGACCTGTGTTGCACGGGCACAGCTCTGCCAATAAGAGCAGTTTATTTCCAACAAGCTGAAATTGCGATGCAGCCTTGGTGAGAGCCACACACACACGTGCCCCCAAGAGGATTCTGATGAAGGTGCTCCCGAGGACCCCGCCGTCGTGTGGAGGAGCCGCGAGGAGGCCTGCGGGACGGGCGTAGGAAGGAGGACAGGGGGTGCGGACACACCCCTTCCTGTGATGTCGCCACCCTGTGGTGAGTCCGTTTGCTCATGTGACAACCTACTGCTGGCTCTGGAATGTTTTCAGAGGTCTGGGCAGGCCATCCCAGTAGGAGAGAAGAGGAAGAAAAAAAAAATCTTGGTTTCCACAGCAACAAGGTTCAGTGTTCCTCGGAGGGTAAATCATGATGGGAAGAAAAAATAACAAAAAGGAAAGACCACCACCCCCACCCCCCCCTTTCCCACAGTCAGTCAACAGGTCGGTAGGTCATGTCGCATCGAGGAGAGCTCCTTCCTCTATGTCCGTCTTTCTCGCTCTGTCCTGCACGTCTGGTCGGGTGTGTCCGTCTGTCCGTCTGTCTAGGTTTCAATAAAAGACACTAGGAACTAAAAACAGCTCAGCCTATTTACACAGTCTCCCAATCTGGCCACATATGTATTTGTGTGTCTGCAAATCTGCATGTGTTTGTGTGTGTGTGTTAATATATATATATGTATTTCTGTATGTGTGTGGTCTTTTTACAGTATAAAACTTAGCATTAGAATGCACGTGTGGGTGTGTGTGTGTGTGTGTGTGTTTGATTTGTGTGTGCTTTCAGTCAGAGTCTGAGGAAGAGGAGGTGCCTGTCGAGGAGCTGTCATCCGAGGACGAAGAGGAGCTGCCACTCAAACGACTAGCCCCGCCCCCCGATGCCCCGCCCCCAGCTGCCTTCTCTGAAAGAGAGGGAGAAACAAAGCAGTGTCAATACAACCATACCGTGTTGTAGAGCTTAGATCGGGCCCAGAAAATCAAGCCCGACCCGGCCCGAGCCCGTGCACGTTCTGTCCGAGCCCGGCCCGACCCGACACATTAACTGTAATTATGAGCCCGAGCCCGATTTCAACCCGACATTTTTTTTAATACATATGCAACTTTGTACACATTTGTTACTAGGCCTACTCTGCTAAATATATATGTAAGGGATAATGTATAGAACGCCGGTCATTATCGGGAAATAAGCCCCGACAGGGCGAACAGTAGACCGCCGCGCAGCGATGGTGTCTACTTCTCCCCGAAGAAGCTTATTTTCGAACGACCGGCGACGTTCTATACATTATCCCGCTTATTACAGGGCTACTTGGCAAAACGAAAAAATAACTTGACATGGTGTGTCTTTTTACAATGTATTCGTTAACAGCATTGGTAGTGTTGATCAGCAGAAAAATTATTTGTTCGCAAAGACAGTGACGTCGCTTAGCAGCGGAAGACGCTGGGGTTGACAAGTTGACCGGAGTACTACCCATGCAAGTGAACGGAGCGTTCCACGGCATTGAGAAGACCCGTGTAATAAAGGCCTATAATATTTCTGTTTATGGCATAGATTTCTCCTCAGATTAGGCTAATAAACCAATGATAAAAAAAATAAAAATAATCGTCGATCAAAGGCCCGGCCCGGCCCGAGGATAGTGGTGGGAAATGTCGGGCCGATATTTCCCACCACTATCCTGGGTCGGGCTCGGGCAGAGAATCTAAACTCTACCGTGTTGACTAGGATCTGTGGCATGTGATCTGATGGGCATTTCAAATAATAATACTAATTATTAATAATAATACTAATTCGCAATGAATAATTATTAAGCATCAAATTTTTACTTTCATGATAGAGCAAGGAAATACATCCACACACTACTCTTTCTAGTTGCCATATTTATCTACTGATGCAAACCTCCATAACAACCGGCTACCAACACATTTCTTTTGGATTTTACTCTATTGGAGGTTTTGGGAAACGAATAGTGCCGTCCAAATTCAGTACTTGGGTATTGATCCACATTCCTAGGATTTACACGCACACACACACACACACACACACACCACACACCACCCCCCCCCCCCCCCCCCACACACACAACACACACACACACAGAACAGACAGACAGACAACACCCCCCCCCCACACACACCCCACCCCCACCCCCCCCCCCACACACACACAACACACACACACACACACACACACACACACACACACACACACACACACCCACGAGGAGGCCCTTACGCAGTAGCTTCTTCTGCTTGCGCTGCAGACAGGACTTGACGTAGCGCTCCAGCTCTCGGAGCGTCGACGGCTTGAGCGTCTCGAAGTCGATCTCGATCTCGTCGGGGTTTGAGTCCCGCAGCGAGGGCTCTCTGGACTGGATGATGTGCACCACACGGCCCAGCTTCTCCCCGGGAAGACGGTTGATGTCCAAGCTCAGCTGCCGCTTCTCGTCGTAGGACATGGGCAGCGATGGCTCCTCCCCCTCCTCTCCGTTGGCGGGGCCGCCCGCCTTGGACCCTTTCTTGGGCTGCCTGGAGGGAGGGTTTCTCGTTGGTCAGATGCCGAAGGCGCTCAATACAACAGTAGAGGAGGCTCTGCATTCATCGTTTCTCGGACGGTGCTCCTACCTGGTGGCGGTCACCGTGCTGTTGGCTTTCCTGGTCGGAGCTTTCTTCTGATTGGCTGGTTTGGCCTGCTGGGCGGCGGCCTTGGGTTTCTTCTCCTCTTCTGGCTTTCCCTTGTTCACCTTGTCCTTCTCTTTCTTCTTGTCTTTGTCCTTCTTCTCTTTTTTCTTCTTTGGTTTGCTGACGGGAGCTTGGGACAGGACGGCGAGCTGCTCGTGGACTGCCTTTAACTGAAAGGAAATCAGAGAAACACAAACACCAACCAACCCTTTAACGCCATACCCTTTAGCAACACGCCCTGAGCTAGCTGCATCCACTCTCTCCTGCTCACCAACTGCCTGTTCCTGCCTCCACCTGACGCTCCCTGGGAAACGGTCTGCCCTGTGCTCCTCAAACACAAGGAGCACACGAAAAGCGCACCGTGTCACGCTGGTGACCGTTTCCTTATGCATACCTTCCCCTCTGCTAGTTCTGCTACAGCTACTCTGAACAGCTGAATATATATATCCAGCTATTCTAAACAGCTGAATACGGGCAGGCCATAGGCTTGGGCTTATTGACGATGCTATCGGCAATGAATTTAATTAGTATTACTCTTAATTTTATTTTATTTTTTTCTCAATGCCAGATATGTGTTCTCGTGTGTTTCTATCGCCGCGTTGTTTTTTTCCGGGAAATTGGGAGTGTTGGATGTGTATTTTTTCACGTATGTTGTGTCAGATTTCTATGGAGTGACTCGATATTGCCGGCATGTACAGCGGTCGCTCGCTCGCACTCTCTGGCGAGTTGCCGAGGTCGGATGAAGCAGCACGACGCAGCTTGGGTAGGGAAAACCCGGCCCCACCCACCATGGAATCACCAGCCGGCGGTGGCTTCGGGGCGCGATGGGACGATTGCTACATTGCGCGCGATGTCCCAAGCCTAGTAGGCCATACCCACCTGCTCTTGCAGCTCAGCCAATCGTGTGGCCCGTTCTTCCTCAGAGTCAGATGATTCGTCGGAGGAGGAGTTGTTGCTGCTGTCAGAGGAGGCGGTGCTTTTACTGACCACTGGGGTGGTGGACGGCACCGCTGCCTCCGAACTCTCGTCTGGCATCTTGGCAAAGCGCATCTCAAACACATCCTGCAGACACACAGGGAGACGGGAAGTTAGGCCGGCCGGACGGAGGGGGGGCGACACGCGGTCACCACACTTGCCTACCAGTCTCAAGAGAGCTAGTTGTAAAACAGAACGGAAAGGTGAGCCTAACAGACAAGGCAAGTGGTCAAGACAGAATGACAGATGGGCAACCGGACAGATAGAAAGACAGGGAGGACAGACCGAGGGGTGAGACATGCAGGTATACCTGCAGTTTCCTCGCCATGGCAACCACCTCATGGTCCGGGGGGTTGTACTTGTAACAGTTAGAGAACATTAACCTGACGTCCGTGGCAAAGCTCTGGGGGTCGCTGTACTCTCGGTTATCCATCTTTTTCTGGATGAGAAACACAGAAAGAAGAGAGTGGAGGTGGGGGGGGGGAGAAAGCGAGACAGGTCAGAATGGTTAATCCCCTCATACTAATGCATGTGGAACTGAGAGGAATGTGGGGCAGGGATTGGTTTCAATACGGTTTGGTATATTTTTACAGAAGGCCCAAACCCTCTGTGCGTGTGTGTGTGTGTGTGTGTGTGTGTGTGTGTGTGTGTGTGTGTGTGTGTGTGTGTGTGCGTTGTGTGTGTGTGTGTGTGTGTGTGCGTGTGCGCGTGTGCGTGTGCGTGTGTGTGTGCGTGTGTGTGTGCGTTACCCGAGCACTGCTGAGGTCCATGGGATGCTTGATGATGTCGTGGTAGTCGTGCAGCTCCAGGGCCTCCGCGTCGACGGGCTTGTAGAAGGGCCATGCGTAGGCGGCGTGCTTCTTGGACAGCATCTCCTTCAGGATGCTGTCACAGTGCTTCATCTGCTCCCCGAGCTTCCCCCCCTTCCGGCTCGGCGTGGCGGCGGGGCCCGCCTCGCTCGCCTCCTCCCCGCCACTCCCCTCCTTCTTGGCCTTGGGGGGCCGGGTGGCAGTGTCCCGGCGGGCCGACACCATCTTGGCCTGCTTGCCGCCGTCCTGGGCCGGGGGGGAGTCGGCCCGGCCTGCCGAGATGGCCGAGGTGGTCGGGGTGGTGGTGTCCGCTTTCCTCTTCACGCCCTTCTTCTGGAGGGGAAACACGCGTGCGCACACGCACACGCACACACACACAGAGAAACAGCAAACAGACGGACAGGAAAGACGGGACAGTCTAGTTATACTGTGCTCTTGTCTGTCTTTGTCACAAGAGGTCCACCAACATTGGCAGCCGTCTGATGTCTTTCAATGATTGCGTGTGGCGAGAACAAGGGTGGTCGTTACCTTGACGACTGGCTGAGCAGAAGGCATGATGGTTGCCGTGGGCTGTGGCGTAGACACGGAGACCGGGGGCATGGTCTGGACTGGAGTGGGCGTGGGCGTGGGCGTGGGGGTGGGGGTGGGCGTCGGCGTGGGGGTAGGGGTAGGCGTGGGCGTGGGTGAGATGACTGGCGTCTGGGAGGGCGAGGGGGAGGGGTAGGAGGTTGGAGGAGAGGCTGAGGACTCCGCCTGAGCCTGGCTCACTGGACAAGAGACGGAGGCACAGAGGAGAGGGTTAACAGGACCATATGTATACGATAGTTACAGCTGGTTGTGAATTAACAGATTCCCCTACAAATGGTTTGGTTTGAATAATATTCGTTACTCAGATGGGATTCCATCTCTAAAATTAGATTCCATTACTCAGATGGGTTACATTACTGACTTTTTATTCCATTGCTAAAATAGGTTTCCATTACCCAGAAGGGATTACGTTACTTAACGGGGATATGCTGAGATCAGTTATTTAGGTTTTGCCTGTTTTACCCAGATTCATAAGAGTTGTTTTAACTCCAAATACATAATTAGGCATCCAAAACGGGAGTATTCTCGGCTAGAATTAGCTTTTCCATTAGCCCCTTCCAATAATGCCAGTGTTACATTGGACGAGGGCCGTTTCAAATGAGAGGAATACAATCTGAAATACTTTCCAAAGATTTCCAGTGTGTTCACATTCTTCGCTTATTCCAAATGAGTGCCAGTAACACCACAACAAGATTGTGCTTAATCTACAAACATTTCATTTGGCATAGTCAGGTGATAATCAGGGTTCCTGTGATGCTCTGCTGACAGGTAACCCTCAACCTAGATGACCCGGCCAGAAGCAGCCCATAATGTAATTGCGCCAGCGGCACATGACTGGTAGCTCAATAATCACAGCGCTGAAAATATCGCCAAATTATCTTTGTGTTTGCACACAAACTACAATCCTAAAGCACTCATTTTGAATGAGCGACTATTCTGAACAAATCAAGACCTTTGGAAACTGATTAAAAGTGTCCTGACCTCACATGAACAGGAGTTAGGCTACCATAACGTGAAGCAAATGCTAACTCAACAATTGTTCGAATCTGGGTAAGAGAGGAAGAGAGTAGCAATTTACAGATATCTCCTTGTTATCCCTTTACTTGGATTACATTACTTAAAAGAGATTCCACATCTCAGAGGGAATAACATCAATAAAATGAGGTTCTATTACTCACAGGGATTACATCCCTTTCAAAGAGATTCTATATCTCAGAGGGAATTCTAACACTTAAAGGAGATTCCATTAGGATTACATCAGTTAAATGAGGTTCACTACTCACAGGGGATAACACCACTTAAATGAGATTCCATTACATCACTTAAATGAGGTTTATTACTCACAGGGGATTACATCACTTAGATGAGATTCCATTACATCACTTAAATGAGATTTCATTACTCAGATCGGTTTACAACACTTCAATGAGATTCCATTACTCAGATCGGATAACATAATTTAAATGAGATTCCATTACTCAGATCGGATTACATCACTTATGAGATTCCATTACTCAGGGGATTACATCACTAAAATTTGATTCCTTTACATCACTTACATGAGATTCCATTACATCAATTACATGAGATTCCATTACATCACTTCAATGAGATTCGGATTACATCACTTAAATGGGATTCTATTACTCAGATCGGATTACATCACTTAGGTGAGATTCCATTACTCAGATCGGTAAGTGACCGTTACCTGTAGTGGCAGGAAGAGGGGGTTTACTCTTGGTTTTTCCTTTAGGTGCGGGGGGCAGCAGAGCCACCTCCTCCTGAGGCATCTGGGCCACTTTCTGCAGGAAGATCTTCTCCAGGGCCTGAGCCATCAGCACAATGTCGTCTGTTGGCTACACAGACAGAAGGCACACTAAATACCCATCAACCCACTCTAAATATGATGCCTGGTTTGTTGTGCGGTAACATAGAGAGGGCATTGTGTATGTGTGTCTTACCTTGTTGTAGATATAACAGTTGGTGAACATGGTGTTGAAGTCCTGCATGGCCTCACTGGCACTCCAGTAGTAGTTGCTCTCTAGGCGTTTCTTGATGGTGCCCATGTCCATGGGGTTCTTAATCACCTTATGGTAGTCCTACAAGCACACAACATGATCAACATCCAGTCCATACCCAGTGATAGTCCAGACAGATAGTACCGTACAGGTAGCATTCTAAATAGTCTAAATTTTATATCCATCCAACCTTTTTAAACGTGAGACGTATCCAGTGTGAATTTAGTTCAGTTAGGCTGCTGTTAGGACTACTTTGAGAGTCGCCTATTGGGTAGAAATATTGCCCAAACGATGGCTCCATGGAGAGAAGGCTTAAAACCCCTGGCCCCTAGGGTTGGGTATCGAACTCAGAACTCTTAAGTGGGCTGCTGACTGAATTATCTCGGTACTACAGAGCACCTAATCAAGATGAATAAATCTGTGCCAAATTTCCAGTATGTGCCAAGGCAGAGAGCGTATCTGGTGGGAGAGAATGGGCGACAGTAAAATAAGAGCGAAGGATAGCAAGCGCGTGACGACGCCAAGGTTTGTCCACGGGGCGCGTTCCAACCCATTCAGGCCAATGGCGGACCAAATGCGGTCCAAGAGTGTTTGTTTACACTTTTGCAAACGGGACCGAGATAAGGCCTGCTGCAATGCTTGTAATGCGAAAGACAAAGCTGGCCAGAAAAACATGTTGAGCTTAATAAACTAGCTTAATTAGCTAGTTGGATGAGTTCTTGTTGGAGATTTTTTCACTGTCTTGGTTGACGTTAGTGTAGCCTTTTTTGGTATGCCCGAAACCCTATTATTTAATCAATAGTAAGCGAATTGAATACTATTTATGGGGAAAAATAACATTATGGGACAGTGAATGACCAGGGGACATACACACTTCAATTTAAGTTGCATCAGGTTTCACTTTGTTGGCAGTAATATCATTTGTGTTAAATATCTATCTTAGTTGTTTTTATAATTGTCATCATCCGTTTTCAGCTTCTGAGTCGCGTTGTTTACACCCAGTCCCTCTCAAATCAACCTCGTGCCCCATTGAGCGGCCCAGAGGTTTAACCCTCACACTGGCACCCAACACGTCGCAACCCTGCCAGCTTCACTCGTAGCAGTGGCTCAGACCTTGTGAAGGATATGGCATCCGCTTCCTGCGAGGCACAAGAGAGCTCTCCCGCTACACTGACAGCCCGGAGCTTGCAGGTCCGGGTTGCATATTGTTTGGTGGGTAAAATGTTCAAAATAAATAATACAATCAATTAACTTTTTGCAAAGGTTGCCGGTACAGTTATCGAGTCAATACGGTCAGTATACACCACAAGAAACATAGGGACTGTCGTCTTTTATCACCCGCCGATCCGTCCAATATCTTTTTTTACCATACCACGTTAAAAACCTACCTGACTTTAACTGCATAAGCTGCTATTGAAATGTCTTGACATTTTTAATACAACCCCACAGCAGAAATATGCTGCTATAATTTTCCCTTTTCAGTTTTCATGTCAGACCTTTACTGCCGGAATACTAGCAACCTTACCTTACCAACAATGCACGACTGCACAACGGCCACTGTTTATGAATATTTAATATATCCTGGTGCACAACTTTGTCAAAATAGCAATACATAACATGCCACAGAAAGATTTTAGAAAACAATATTTTTATAATAGTTTACGGATGGCCTGACGAGTACCCAATTACACGTTTGACCCTCATTCCCCCCAGTTAAGACCAAAGGTAAGAAGTATTTAATGATCATTGATGATTTAACAGTCTTTAAAAATTATGAAACTGTAAGAACGAAAAAGCAAGCAATAAAAAACGTTTTTCTCTCATCAAACCTTGCCGATTCAAACCTTGCACCAATTGTGAACATTTAACACGAGTATTGATTATGCTCGCTGCTAAATCAAACCTATTCCAAGACTTTGGTTCCATAAACCACAGCTCTCCAGGTCAACAGGTCGACCAGGTGACTCCTTCAATTGTAACTTAGCTTTAACATGTGTACTACGTACGTTTTGCCACAGTAGCTAGTTAGAGCTGAACCATTTTCAGTAACTGTAATTTTCCAATGGTGGGGGACCAGAAATTTTTTTATTGAGGAGATAACACCTTGATGGATTGCCTCATGGATGGGCGTGTTTTTATTCTTGAGAAGCCTCGTTTTTTTTTTACTAAATTACTGCATTAGAAATATGTAGTATATAGTGCAGGTATAAAAGAACTTGGGTACGTGTGTGGACTTACGGCCAAGCAGAGTTTGATGGCGTCCACAGGATGGTAGAAGGGCCAGGCAAACTGATGCTTCCACAGAGTCTTCACCACGACGTTCTGCATGTACTGCAGCTGGTTGGTTTTCCTGCAGGAGCGACAGAGGGAACACCACACCCAAGTAGCTGTTTTACAGATATACAGATAGACGGTAAACTCAGGGGACATGCAGTGTTATGCATGTCTGCTGTTTAGTTTCAATGTAGCTATTGTGTAGATCTTAACCAAAGAGGGGAGGCTGGGTAGCATTGTCCCTCCAATTTGCAGTCACATGGCTATCTTTAATCCAGTTCTTATCCGGACACAATTTTGATTCTAGATATTTTTTCTGACCAAAATTGTGTTTTACAATAGCAGAACATCATTAAACAAGGAAATTAATTTGATCTATGCCACACTAAATAACTTTACGAGATCCCAGTAGGTATAAATCGGCTCTGGCACACACTGGAAACCAAAAACTGATCTGCTGGCATCAACATGTGAATAGAAGAGAAAAGAAGCCCTTTCTCATTACTTCTGTCAAGTTTCCTGTCACACTGCATCTTTTTAGAGATAGCCTCTAAAAAAGGAGATGGAGCCCCATGAAACCTATGTTGTGTATAAATAGGAGCTCAGCCTCTACTGGTGCTACCACAGTGCTGTGGTCTAGAGGGAGCTCAGCCTCCCATAGGGGTATCATACTGCTGTGGTCTAGAGGGAGCTCAGTTAGTGTCTTACCTGCCCGGCTTGGTAGGGTTGGTGACTTCAGGGGGAGGGGGGTTGGAGAGTGTCGGGGGTGTAGGGGGGGCGGTCTCCGGGGCGTCCGACATGCTGGACGACAGTCGAACGGCGTCGTCTCCTTGGGGGAGGGACCGCGGCACACGACAACTTTCTGTCTAGATGGGTGGTAGGGATCTCAGTCCTGCCGAAGTGCTTCCTCCTTATTCCCAGTGGGGAGGCAACATCCCATCTCAAGACCTCAGCCAGGCCGTCCACTTTCTGTAGCACAGCAGGTGGGAGGATGTTACAAACATTGCTCAACACAACTCCACGAACATGTACATATTCACAATAACTAGCACACCAACACATACGTGCACACACACAAAACTTGGCACAGCTTCACACACACATTCTAAAACATGACCACAATCTTCTGCTCATTAAAAGGCTAACGTTTTTAAAGTGCTAGTATATCCCTTATTAACCTCTGTGTACACTTGATGAGCCAATATAATCTAGGATTCCTAACAAAACAGTGCTTCCCTGTTTTCCCGGTCTTACGATACACAGCGTGTTGAATGACAATTTTACTGGGCCAAAACTACAGTTTCAGTTAAAAATAAAATGTAATATAAAATGTATGATATAAAGCTATAATAGCAATATACAGAAAATTCCTACATCTGAATCGTGGGTCTCTTCACAGATACACAATACTGCTGGTACCAAGGAATAAAACGTTAAAATAACAAGATAAAAAAGCATAACAACAGTAGCAAATTTCCAGCTAAGATCATACTGATGTGCAAAATAGTACAGCCAATGCGAAACATGTATAAAATAGGAATAAACGGAGAAAATTTGAGAATAGCAACAATCTAGATCAAAACATGGACAGATGTTGAAACGATGTGCAGAATTCGGCAGGCAAACCACCGTACCAAAGAGAGCACATTGCAGCTAGCCAACAACCAAGAGCCAAACCTCAGAAGCTACTGCAAATTTAAGTCGAGTAGTCAAGCAAACATAAACGAGTACACTTAGAAAACATCAAACCACTAAAATATCTGGTGTCTCTGCATGCACGCTGCGGCTGTCCAGCTAAGACGCTAGCCAGGTGCTTCTCATGCTAAACAGTGCTAATGTACAATTAAGTTAACCAAATACGAACCTCCTGCTGCTACAGCTTTGTATGATTTGTTATTGTCAGAATTCATAGGAACACAAGACACGTAAAATCGACGAAGCCTTAAGGATGCATGTATTTTCCTAGCTAGCGAAACATCCCATTTATATCGCTTTAAAAAGATGGCGGGCAATGCATTGCAATATAGTAGCTTTGGTCGCTAGCTAAGCTTAGCTTCCAACCTATAATGTAATCACATTAAACTACCACAGAGCTATGCATATTATGGCCCATGTCTTCATTATATATGTGTGTGTGTGAGACGTGCAATGTATTTCAACCATATGTTTTCTGAATTTAGCGGCGGTATTGTAGCTGCATATGGTAGCGTAAAGAGCCATATCCCCGGCCGAGGCTAGCTGCTAGCCGAGCTTTGTATGCATTGTTTCAAGGCGCCGAACGGTGAGCAAGGATCGCCAAACGACACCTATGGATTCGCTACGTTATGTAAACATCGACCCGATTTACGGCGACATTCCGGTAGCACTAGGTAAGAGACATGTTTTACTTTATTTTTTTTGTCCTCAAGTTTGTCCAGCGGTGATCGTCGGGTAGTTTTCTGGAAGGTTTTTTATTTAGCGAAGTAGCATAATAGATGAGTTATCAGCTGTCTTGTTGCTGTGAGTGCGCATGCGCGGTGAAAAGCGGCAGCATCATGGGTGTTGTTGTGCTGTGATTGGTTATCGGAGTATCTAGGAGGCCAATCTGGCCTGAATGTACACTACATGTCCCAGCAGCCATCAGTGCCACTGAAGTCTACTGTCCGCTGTGCAACGCAACATACATAGACATCTTCAGCAGGTCCCACTTTTAAACATAATAATTGTAGAGGGTTTGGTGTCTGACAACCTTTCATTGGGAGCACCATTATGATTTTGACAAAGTTGCCAGCAATCTTTGGAAATTTTACCTGCGTGAAAAGGCACTTCCAGAATATATAATTCCTTACTATTTTGTACCTATAAGGAAATACAATTAGTACTGATAAAACAAGTTATTTAGCTAACCTCAATTGCGTGACAAATTTATTCATCTGTAGCCTACTTGTTTCCTGCTTTTTCGTATTCTTGTTAAAATCATTTACAATTCATTGTTGTGATGATTTTCCATATTTTGGAGAAATGCGTGTGAAGGATAAAATTAAGGGGCTCTAGGCCTATTGCCAGACATGTTGTGTTGTAAGAAGTGAAGAATATAAATATATAATATACATTTTTAATTTTTAATCATAAATCACTTTCAACAGAGGGCGCTCCTGTTCCAGCAACTCTGCATACCCGGAGAACGGAAGACTTCAACGGAAAACGTATGTGACATTGAAAAGTTTCTTTGGGGACATAATTTAATACGATTTTCCTATAGACAGACACGGGATGTCCGGCGCCATTGGCCAATTATTTCTCTCTGCATAGTGTCACCTAGCTCTTTTCCAAAGAACAGGAAACCATCCAGACAACCCATTGGGTTCTCAACAAGCTTTAATTGATTGACCATCAGAGCTGTCAGTATCATCATCATCGTCATCATCATCATCATCATCATCATAGTGGTGGTAGTGGGACACCACAAGCATTGGTTGAATGATGGCCGGCTTCTAAGGGTCTGTGTGCTGGACTGCAGGGGCCTCGGAAACATGCAGCAGACAGACAGACAGGTGGACAGACAGACAAACAGACAGACAGACGGGTAGACGAACATACAGACGGGTTTGATACAGACAGGGGCTGAGAGTGAGACTTGAGAGGTAGACAGAGATATTGACAGGTAGATAGAAAGAGAGACAGACTCAGGTAGATAGAGATAGGAAGACAGAGAGGCAGGTGTAAAGAAAGTCAGGACAGACAAGCAGAAGAACGGGCAGACGGGCCGATAGAAAGACACACAGTCGGAGTTGACAGGTAGCTGTTGTGTTATTTACATAAAGGTAGTAGGCAGAGGCAATTCAAAAGCTTATTGGCTGTCTTGTAGAGGGTCCGCCGCGCCATCGCCCTGATCGGCCAATCCCCTGTGAGCGGAGGCGGTGTCTCCTGGCGGAGGGGAGGTGCTGGTGGGCGGGGCGGAGTCTGCACTCAGCTCAGTCTCATGAGGAACGGCAGACTCTCCAGACGGCCCCCCCTCCTCACTGCCCGCGCCGCAGCCAGCGTACTGCAGGTGTGGCAGCAGCGCCACCTCCCTCTCTCTCTCCCTCGCCCTCTCTAGCTCCCTCTCCCGCTCTCTCTCCGCCTCCCCCCTCTCCCTGGGCGGCGCCGGGTACAGCGGTGTCTCCATCTCCAAATATGAGGTACTGAGTTGCCGGAGATCAAGCTCAAAGGGGGCAGGGCTGGCCTCGCGCTGGGCCCCGCCACCTCCTCCCCCCCCTCCTCCTCCACCTCCTCCTCCTGCTCCTCCTCCTCCTCTCTTACCCTTGCGGGGGTGGGGGCTGGGGGCTGGTAGCCCGTCTGGGAGCAGGGACTGAATCTTGGGGAGCCATCGCTTGCGGACCCGCCGGGCGTTGGTGCACATGTCCGCCGCGATCACGTTCATCTCACTCTCCTTGAAGTTGGGAGCAAAGTTCTGACAGTAGACTGGAGAGGAGAGGAGAGGAGAGGAGAGGAGAGGAGAGGAGAGGAGAGGAGAGGAGAGGAGAGGAGAGAGAGGAGAGAGAGAGGAGAGGAGAGGAGAGGAGAGGAGAGGAGAGGAGAGGAGAGGGGACGAAAGAAGAGAAAGGGAATGGAAGTTGGGAGAAGGTGAGAAATACTCAATCGATATTACACATTCATATAAGCGGCACAACAGACAGTGTGCATGTGTGTGCAAGAGTGTGTGTGTGTGGGTGTAGTGTGCGTCTTACGTTTGACTGTGTTTAACACTCTGTTGTCCAGGGGTTTTCGACTTGGATCATTGGTTGACGAACGGATCCCTGTGCCACAGCTATTGGCCAGAGTGTTTCTATGGAAACCATAATAACCCAATCAGCTGCTATAGGCAGCGTTCTTGTTGCTGTTCTCAGACAGTGTGACAGACAGAGCGGCATTATGTAAAGCAGCGCCGCAGACACAGGAAGCTTCCAGAGAAGGGATATGTCAAACAGTGTGTGCGCTCACATGCGCACACACACATGCGCACACATCCACACAAACAAGCATACACAAAAAACATTGCCATAAACATACGCAAATCCAAAATGGTAAATCGTTGCTTTTCTCAACGTCTATGACAAGAAACATTATTCATCAACAATTATATATAATATATATATATATATATATATATATATATATATATATATATATATATATATATATATATATATATATATATATAAAAATCTATATATAATGAAGTAGGATTTATTAGTCAACACTCTTTGTAAATTCTTAATGCAAAAAGTTGGAGGTTAAGAAGTGGGGTTTAAGAAGGCATATAATCACAATGTAACAACATCTTAGTGCTGTACTGATCCAGATGGTGGTGGTGATACCTGTCAAAGAAGGTGGCCAGGAGCCGTCTGAGGAGAACCTTGTGTTTGACTCCAGCACACAGATGGCAGTTCATCAGCTGACCCCGTGTCATGTAGACACCTGACCCTGCATTCAGGCACCCACACACACACACACACACACACACACACGCACGCACGCACGCACGCAGGCGCGTGCGCAAACATGCATAGGCAGGAACCCACATTAATACACACGGAAATACGTCTATAGAGTGTGTGCATAATGTTTTGTTCTAGTGAGATTTGTGGTTATGAGGTTTTACCTGCCACCAGCTCCACCTTCTCCCCTGGGTCTCCCTCTGTGTAGAGAGCGGGGTGACACCGGTAGCCAATCTGACTGACTAGGCTGGCAGGAAGGGCCATGGTGTCTCGACCAATTAGCACGCAGGGCCGCCGCTCATTAGCCAATGGTAGGGGCAGCATCTCCATCTTCTCTTGGACTTAACCCGGGAAAAGAGAGGTGTAGTTTCAGCATGATTTAAAAAAAGTCGATGCTTAATTTTGACTCTCTCAATGTAGTAATAGAAGGGAAAGGGATGGACAGACAGACAATAGATACAGGGAGGCAGTACTGTAGGGGTTGCTTGGGTGTCCATAGATGTGTCCATAGATGCCGGGGGGGTAATAGTCGTCCTCCAGCTCCTCTTCCGTTGGGGGGTGGGAGGGGGGCGACTCGGTGGGTAGGCTGGAGCCGGCCGGGCTGGAGCGCTCTCCAGTGGCCAGCAGATAGGACTGGAGTCCCGGAATTAACCCTCCTCCAGCCCCAAGGTAACATAACGCACTGCCCCTAGTGGCCTGGAGGTCCCTCGTAGTGTCCCCTCTAAGAAGAGAACGACAAGGAGAGAGGAGAGACCACTAGGAGGAGAACAACAAGGAGAGAGGAGAGACCACTAGGAGGAGAACGACAAGGAGAGAGGAGAGACCACTAGGAGCAGAACAAGGAGAGAGGAGAGACCACTAGGAGCAGGACAACAAGGAGAGAGGAGAGGGAAAAAATCACTAGGAGCAGAACAACAAGGAGAGGAGATCAAACACTTGCATCTTGGAAGCATTTGATATTGGGGCTAATGGTATGGCATTCCAGCCACAACATTGTTCTAGAAGCAACCTGCCACAATTCTTGCTTGGATTTCGCTCTCTTGCCAATTGGTTCTCTCTGCTGTATTTGTACCGGCACCAAGGACATATTGTGAATATCACAGCCTTTTGTGTCAACAGACTCAAAAATACGCACAGTGTGTCTGGACATGTGGTTCTGATGTGTTACTGGCCAGAGCTGCCAAACAGCCTTCCTTGAACAGACTTGTCTGCCGCGCTCCCAGACTGCTGAGTGTACCGCATCTGAACTGAGGGTTTCTGCTCAATTACCTCCTCTTCTCTCGCTCCTCTCCCGTCGTTTCCTCCATCTCCTCTGGTGGGGGAGGCGTGTCGGCGCGTTCCTGCTTGATTCTGCTGACGGCCAGGAGCAGTTCTTCCGGGCTCAGGGCCGGCTGGGAGGAGAGCAGCGTCTCTTGGGGGCGCTGGTGCTGCTGCTGTGGCTGCTGCTGTTCCCCCAACGCCTCGTAGCCTCTCAGCTCCTCCGCCGAGGTCGTCTGTAGGGGGATGCGTTCCATTCAATTCCACCAGTCCATTAAATCATCCCTTAAATACAGATCAATCTAGTGCCCTCCGGGGGACAAGGCTGGACTATAGTCAGAACAAGAATGAATATCAGTCTTCAAATGTTTGTTGTGGACCAGTAAAACTAAGTTGGGATCCAGCATGTCAGCCTTTTAAATGTTCTTTTGTGTTTAGTATCGAAGTGAGCATGGGATGAAAACGATGACTGAGAGTTCCTCTTAGATGAAAATTTGGATGACTTGCATGTCAATACTTTTAAAGGCATTAATTTGTGCATGCATGCTGGTTCAGTCGAGAAAAGTGGAAGAATACTCTAGGGTTGTGAAAAGTGCTTTATAATGAATGTTATAGATGAGAAACCTAGATATTTTAGATGTACTTGTCTGATCCAAGATGAATAAACTTATGAAGTGACTGATCGCTGCTGATCAATGACGTTACCATGGTGATGGTTAAAAAGAGGTCACAGGGAATCCACTTTTTGGACACACTCTATCATCATAGGATCGATCTCTGTCTCATCTTCAGAATAGGGTTATTTTTCATCTCGGGACCCAAAAGATTTCAGTCATCCGTGGGACCCCACTACGAACACACAGGAATCGGCGATCATTTTGTCAATGAAAGGATCACCAAACGTGCGTTGGGCACCACTTCCAGTGTGTGTTGTCCAACCTGTGACCCACAGGCTCCGGCTGGATCCTCCACTTTGGGTCCTGAGCCGTAGAACTGAACAAGACCCTGGTGGACACACCAACCTGGGAGTCGCAGCAGAGCGGGGAGGAGGCGGAGGACGCCTTCATCATCATCAGCTCCATGCCCCTCTCCACGATGTTCTGGATCTGCAGGTAGCCGGCGGTGTACATGAGGACCAGCTGTTCGCTGGTGGCCATGCTGAGTCGGCCCGTGTAGCAGAAGGACAGGATCTGCTGGAAACAGGCGGGCGTCACCGAGGACGGGAGCTCGAACACCACCTGGGACGAGGAAGACTCGGGCGCCGAGCTGAACAGGTCTCTGAAGTAGAGCGAGGAGGCGGCCATCACGGCCCGGTGGGCCTTGAAGGCCTGGCCCTGCACCAGGATGGACACATCGCAGTAGTGGCCCAGCAGCCGCTGCTCGTTCAGACTCCCCAGGACACTGCTGCCAAAGTCGGGGATCTCCACCTGCAGCAGCCCCTCCGACATGGTGGGTGGAGGGTGCTGGTAGCCAGGCAGGGGAGGAGGCGGAAGGTGGAGGTGTCTCTCAGAGGAGGCGTACAGGGTCTCGTGTCTCGGAGGGGGGGGGGGGACTGCAGCTATGTTTTTGGGACAAACCAAATGCCACAGAGAAAATGTTTGAGTTCCATTTCATGTAGAGGTTGGCATACAGTCGGGGGTTGAGGGGTCAGTGGGTTTATCGGTGCCAAGTTCTGGAGTCTTGGAGCTGCACGGTAAGGTCAGGCCAGGTGAAGAGACCTTGTGGCTGAGGGGGACTCATATTTGGAATGCAGCCGGCACATCTGGAAGAGAGAGAGAGAGAGAGAGAGAGAGAGAGAGAGAGAGAGAGAGAGAGAGAGAGAGAGAGAGAGAGAGAGAGAGAGAGAGAGAGAGAGGAGAGAGACAGGAGAGAGAGAGAGAGAGAGAGAGAGAGAGAGAGAGAGAGAGAGAGAGAGAGAGAGAGAGAGAGAGAGAGAGAGAGAGAGAGAGAGAGAGAGAGACGTGAGCAACATCATCATGTAAAAGGTTTCTCCCTCTGCAACTCCACTATCTTTTTCTACCTCCTGTGATATCATCAGAAAGTGACCGTCTATCTTTAGACGTATCACTAGCCTATGACAGAGAATTATATCAGTCATAAAATATTCATAAATGCAGACTAAAATAAAACAAAAAGCTTGGTGTTTTTGTGTACGAATCAGATGATTTTGGTGCAGTTTAAGCAATATTTGGATTTTCTTGCAGCATTTTGAACGTTAACTCCATTCTATACTACATATATCTAACACAATTTAGATAGAAGAGGATAGGACCATCTGAAAACAACCAACCACATAGAACCGCCTTAACAAAACTTTTAATACCGCTTTAACCAGAAACACTGTGGAACTCGCTTTACACATAGAACCCCTAAAGTGCCAACTTAACAGAGCCCCTATAGAGCCCCTATAGAACCACCATAATGCACAGACTCAATGCATATCCCTCACACTATCAGAACCCCTCAAAAGCCAACTTAACCCAAAAGAATCGCTATAGACCCCCTTTAGTAAACACAGAACCCTTATAGAACCCCCTTAACACATAGAACGCTATAGAACCCCCTTAACACACAGAACCCATATAAAAAAAACCTTAAAACACAGAACCCCGATAGAACCCCCATAACACACAGAACGATTTTAGAACCCCCTTAACACACAGAACCCCTTGAAAACCCCTTTGACATACAGAACCCATTTAGAACCCCCTAAACACACATAACCACTATAGAAACCCCTTAACCCACAGAACCCATATAGAACCCCCTTAACAAACATAACCCATATAGAACCCCCTTAACAAACATAACCCATGTATAACCCCTTTAACTCACAGAACCACGATTGAAAGGAGAATACTCCTGAATAAAGTTGAGGATTCAGACCAAGAAGTTTCAGTGAACAGCTGATTTGCAGTCCAAGCAGTTTAATACAAGCCGGACTGGACGAGGTCTTATCCTACGCAAGGTTGATTCATACTGAACATCATAAAATGGTCATCTATATTACTTACCGCCATGTCTAATGCTTACCATTAGGTCAGAATAGGATTATACTGAACACTTAAACATGATTTCCCCTAGTACTTGGTGTTAGTTTAATCTATCTACATGGCGAAATGTAATTATACTTCAAATTATCTTAATATATACACTTGTAAACCCTGATCATAACAAGGACATTAGTGACCTCTGTCACAAGCTGACACCTTATACAATAAAAAGATTAATTAGCACTTTCAGACTCAAGAGTACAGTATAAACACTTTTATGATTATTATCATGGAAATAAGTATATAAGAATATATTGTTATCCAATAGGTCTTATAAAGGCACCAATCGACTATAGAACCCCCTTAACACACAAACATAACATCTATAGAACCCAAATAACGCAAAGAATCAGTTTGAAGCCGAGAACCAAATTAACCCACAGAGCAACTCTGGCATAAAAAAACACTTAAGGACGTCATTACCACTCATGGGACCCATCTTGAAAAATATGAAGACTTCTAAAGAGGCTCCAGTAACTCTTAGCGCTACGTTACTAGCACCAGGCTAGGTGTGACCTGGGTATGGTTGACCTGAATACTGACCTGAATGTTACTTGTTTCAGCGCTACCCTTCTTGTTGTTTATCTTCAACCTGCACGGCTGAGAATAAACAAGAAGCGCGTGTGTGCGCAACGGTGTGCACACACATAGACATGCACACAAACGCACGGACACACACACACACACACACACACACACACACACACACACACACACACACACACACACACACACACACACACACACACACACACACACAAACGCACAGACACACACACACAAACATGCACACAAACGCATAGACACGCACAGACACGTACACACACACACACACACATACACACGCACACACACACACAAACACACAAGCAGCCACACACACTAACACAAACAGTTATAACGAAGTCAGAGAAGCAGTTCTAAGAAATCGGGCTGGCAGACAGACAGTTAGGAAAAACAAACAGACAGTCCCATGTCCTCATCTCCTCTTCTGAATCGTCTTCGTTGTCAACAAAGTGCTGTGTGTGTGTGTGTGTGTGTCTGTGTTTGTTTGTGTGTGTGTGTGTGTGTGTGTGTGTGTGTGTGTGTGTGTGTGTGTGTGTGTGTGTGTGTGTGTGTGTGTGTGTGTGTGTGTGTGTGTGTGTGTGTGTGTGTGTGTGTGTGTGTGTCTCTCACCTCCTGTCCTCTGATATCCTCTGCTCCTCTCGGCTCTCCTCTCTGCTCCTCCATGCAGGCTGGCTGCTTATCAGGGAGGCTTCTCAGCATCGTCTGGTGTATGTGTCACACAGGGAGGTGGGAGGAAGGAGGAGGAGGGAGGGGGGGGGGAGCATAGACACACACACAGTAGACAGAGGAAAGAGGGAGGGGAGGGGGGGAGGCGGAGAGAGGAGAGTCATCTGAGGACAGAGAGGAGCTAATGCGGCTAACTGCCCTGCAGAGGAGAAAGAGAGAGAGAGAGAGAGAGAGAGAGAGAGAGAGAGAGAGAGAGAGAGAGAGAGAGAGAGAGAGAGAGAGAGAGAGAGAGAGAGAGAGAGAGAGAGAGAGAGAGAGAGAGAGAGAGAGAGAGAGAGAGAGAACATTCTGAGACAGAGAAGTAAAGAGAGGGACGGAGAGAGAGCGAGAGAGACATGCATTACATCGTTCCTTTATTCTGTGGAGCAGACAGTGCTCCAGGTTGAATATTAAACAATGTCTCAGTCTCACACTAACGTGGAGCCAAACATTTAGCTGTGTGTATGTGTGCGTGTTTGTGTCTGTACGTGTGTTTTTGTGTGTGTGTGTGTGTGTGTGTGTGTGTGTGTGTGTGTGTTGTGTGTTTGTGTGTGTGTGCTGTGGTGTGGTGTGTGTGTGTGTCTGTGTGTGTGTGTGTGTGTCTGTGTGTGCGTGTGTGAGTGTGTGTCTGTGTGTGTGTGCGTTAAAATGCACAGCGCTGCATTGCAGTGTTGAAGCTGAGTTGGCATGCTGCGTACATAGTGTGCATACTGCGTCTCTTTGCCAGCTAGGAGCTGTACCCATATCCCCGCCCCATACGCACACACACACACACACACACACACACACATAATATAGAGCGGGCACTGGTCAGTGCATGAGCGCACACACACTCACATAAACACGCCCAGGACATTTCACACAAGGAAATGTTGCAGGCTCAGCTTTCATAACCATTTATTACTGTATAATATCAGATGTACAGGGGAAGACAGACAGGCAGACAGACACAAAGGTACACAGGCAGACAGACATGCAGACAGAAAAGGCGGAGAGAAAAAGCAAACAAACTCTGTTGGTTTGTTTGTTGTTGTTTCACTGCTGTGGGTATCAATCGGTATCCAACACAACAAGGTTTGAAATAACGAAAACAACAAAACATTAAAATAAGCTCTACATTGGTATTCATTACATGATACAAACATGATTTAAAAAGACTATGGATCTGAAGTTTGGTCAGATATGAGACATAGTGACCTGAAATGCCATAGCACAGTAATTTAATCCTCCCCTATTCTTCATCCCACTCTTCCTTGGTTATCTTCCTGTGTTGGTCACTTTGCTCTGTCACTTGAAAGGATGCCCTTGGTTATCTGGTACAGGACCAGCTTAACTACCCATTGTAATTTGGAGGATATTCTTATAGATGTTTCAATAGATGTATTGCAATGCCAATTCAGGAAATGATTTTGTATTTATTTGAAAAATACCTCAGTAAACCCTTTAGACCTGAAAGTAAACATTTTCACTTAAAGCTAGGGTAGGCAATTTCCTTTCGAAGGTTTTTTGTCACATTTGTTGAAAATCATGCTGACATCCAGACAGCAAAGAATAAAGCCTGATGACAGCATGATCACGTCAAAGAATGATGCTATCCAATCATTTCATTCAGCCCGAATGAAATGATTGGATAGCCAATCTGTCTGTCTACCTACCCGGCTACTTTCTCGCATTCTGCCAGTGCCCTCACTGCGCATGACTGGAGTCTTCCACAGGGCCAGGCAAACCTATCGCTACAGCTCGAGAGATGTGTTGTCATGTGTTTTGGTGGAGTGGCTTTGGAGGGATGGCTGAAGGGAGGCGGGACGTTTTTTCAGTTGGATACTTTCAAAATCTAACTTACACTAGCTGGTTTCTCCAAATGCCTACCTAGCCTTAAGGAACAATACCAGTCTAGGAGGTTAAACCCTAGCAGCCGTCTCTCCTGGATTCACTTAAACATCCATTATCAATATCATTTGGCAGAATTACTACCGTAAACTGATTCTGCCGAATAGCATTAAGCATATGCGTGCCTGCATAACATGTAAACAATACAGCCTTTCAGTCTTTAGGAATCAATGTGTGTTGGTCAGTGTCGATTTTGTGGAAAAAATATCAGTGAATCGCCAAAACAAGATGTTATTTCTCAAAACAGAACTGTTATTCATTGCTGTCTGGTCCGCAGAGAGCTGGAGGGGAAAACACAGTTACAACATCATGCAGACCTGTCAATCTTCTGTCTGAATATGCCACAATATTTAGATTGCCTCACAAAAGAACAAAGACTAAGTATGTGAACAAAGTGCAAGTGTTTCGGGCTCATGTGATCCATCCTCATTAGTATATATACGAATACTATGTCAGAACGATAACATAAAGATATAAAGACTCAAAATACAAAACCTGAAATATTCATTGTTTACCTACCTTTGATGAAATGTTTGCTGCAGAGATGGGTGTTCGTTGAAGGTTTCGCCCGTCTTTGACCTCCCCATGGTACGGCAAGTCTAACAGCACAAATCCCCACTCTGCTCCTCTCTGTATTTCCTTTCTCAGATGGGACACCGTAGAAGCAAAACCAAGTATTGTCTCCTCGTCGGTTAGTGCATCTGATTGAACAACACCTATCTGGCAATTTTTGGCTAAACAGACGTGGTACAAAGAACTAGCAGGCTGCAGAAGAAAGCCCTGTTACTAAGGATGGAACGTCAAGTGAAAACCATGAATTTTTAAAATGCATGAATCTAATCGGTAAAAGGAACTTGAAGATAAATGATATTGGTAACCTTTGTATGAGTAAAGCCAGGAGAGAAGTCTACGATGGTTTGTTCACCCAGTAGGCTACGACATTTGTCCTGATTGATCCATTGTGCTGGCTAGTATTAAGGTGTGGATACCCATATATTGATCTGAATTAGGGCATTCATACCATAGTGTACTGAACGTAGTTACCCCAGTATTGACGCAAGTTAGGTTGTAGGCAACCTGGTGTTGAACAAGGTGAAAGGGAAGGTCAACTAAGACCTTGGGCCGAAAACCAGAAACTGCCAGGGGGGGAGTTACACGCTGATTTCTGTTGAGTTACAGAGATATTCTACCGAAGGAAACTCATTTAAGAGAGTGGAAGAAGCTTTCATAAGGTGAATAAATAGGCTATGTTTAGTGGCTGGTCCATGAGGTGTTGATTGAAAACCTTATTTTTACTGCTTACAGACAATTTGCTGCTTACAGATATCCCTTGTCTCCTGTTACGTGATTGGTCAAAAAAAATATTTCCTAAGCAAGTGAAATGCCCTACTCCCCCCCCAAGACTTGAGCACAACTGCCATCATACTTGAGATATTAACCAACATTTTTGAATTGAGAGGCTCGGGTGAAGGTACCTGAATGTTGTACAGGGTTAGGGTGCAGGTACCCTTTTGATGGGGTGATGTGAAGGTACTCTACTGTTGGACAGGGTTCGGGTGCAAGTACCCTAGTGTTGGACAGGCCGATACCGATTCATACCTCCGGACGGGTTCAGCGTTGTTATGGATGTTACGCAATAAATCCTCTAGAGGGGAGTGACTGTCATTTCACAAATTAACGGCATCGACAATTGCAAACAAACTTTGCAAACAAACTTCTCTACATATGTAGAGAAGTTTTTTGCTTTGTGTCATCCGAAATTGGCCAAAAAAAAGTGTAGGCCTAGGTGGCGGTGGCATGTGACACCCCTCACCAACCTGCAGATTATCTCCTCAAAAAATGTTGTTAAATGACCAATTACAACTCATTGCCAAAGCAGGGGAACAATAAAATAAAAAGGTCAGGTATATAGTTTAATATAAGTATAAAACGTTAATTACACTATATCAGATATTATACTATATTTTCGCGAATGGTCTGACTTCTGACTATACTGCTGCCTCGATTTCCGGTGGTATTGCTCAGTTTTTTTCGGAGCACTCCGGATTCGTAAACTCCGAGGCGACGGACCCATTGACGGATGAAACACCTCCGGGACCAGAGGAAACGGTCTGTATCCATATTTACCGTAGGGTGTGAATGGGTCTGGTGCGGGTACCCTAGTGTTGCACCCTAACCCTAGACAGGGTTAGTGTGCAGGTAAGCTAGTATTAAAGGGAAAGTAACCTAGTGTTGGACAGGGTTGAACCCTAACCTTGAGTTCAACTGAATTAAGGCATTGGTTTCCCAGTGGGGATCTATCCTACAGATGAGCACAGTTGGGGTGTAGCTACACCAGTTTTGGGGTGTCAACATTTTGTTTACTATAGTTATGGTGTAGGTGAACGATATTATGTAGTTAACCTAGCGTTGAGTTGGGTGTAGAATCCTCATTATATTTCACCCTAAATGTTCCCTTTAACCACAACTTTAAACATGACAGGTCATTGAGGCTAGATTAATTAATTAAAAGGGAATATTATATAGAACTTTTTTCTGATATTCCACTCAAATAAATAACAAAAATTAAATTAAATTAAACTAAATTCAGTATAATGCAGATTTCTTATATTATATTTCCAATATTTTCCAATCCTATGTTGTCAATTGGTAACCATACGTTTCTGAACCTTTGAGGATGGGTCTCAAAGCATCTTCTTTAATCCATAAAAATATAAAAACATGAGATCACACCTTTATTTAGATAACAAAACATTAATTTACAAATCTACACTCAACTGATTACAGAAAGAAAAACTAAGAAAACTTAATATCATTAAGACGTCGTCATACAAATGCACTTTAGTTCATATTTAGCAGGTTTCTATGCTTGCACTCAAAAATAAACTCCAGTTAATTTATCGAAATGCATCATGGAGGCTCTTCAAACCTCAAACCGTCAAACAAACACATTTCAAGTTGATAACAAAAAACAAACAAAAAAAAAAACACGATCCTGAAATAGGTTGACTCTGTTCAAAAGGACTGACTCAGATATTTTTGGAAAAGAAGACCATTTGCACAAATACCTGCTTCACCGAGGGTTTCTATGAAAACAACTACATGCTGGATTACTGTAAAGTAAATTTAAAAAGTCAGCAAAGCAGGGGTTGAATAATACTTGTTTAAGAGCTATAGAACTGACTGTGGTCCTGGTTAGATAGAAGATCTAAGGAGAACGACCATTTCATCTCATGATCGGTTGCTGGACTTGCCCGAAATGTTAAACGATACAAAAACTGAGACTTTTGTAAACGAAATGGCTCTGAACTGGTTCTATGCAATATAAAATACAGTCAGTTCTATAGAGCTACTCTATAGTGTTTTTATCTTCTGTATATTTTCTGTTAGCTTCCCTTGAAAACAGCTATATTGAGGTTTACAAATCTTGTTTGACGTGATCCTATTAAAGAATGTAAGAACAACAATCAGGAACTCAATGGGATCAATCATCATTTGATTCAAGTTATATGAACCCTGCTGTAATACCTAACAAAAAGCTGCAATGCCGACAGAAAGAAGACGGATGCACTTTGTAGCCAGTTAGCGGTTGTGTTTTATCAATCTATGGCACATTGTGAGCTGGTCCCTGGTCAGCCGTGATGCTGCAGCGGCGGCTGTGGCGCCTTGCCAACTGAAGATGTCTCATCTAAAAACAATCCGGTGCGTGAAGTGGATGGCAGTTTATTCTCCTCTCAAGGAAAAGTTCCACTTTAGCTCAACACAACCGAGACCAGGCAAAAGCCCTTCGCTCTCGCCCACACCCAACACACACAAGCTCTGTCAACTTAATGGCGTTTCAAAAGTCTCGCAGTCCTGAGAGTCCAGTGGAGGGCGTCGATGCATTACAAAAAGAAACCTCATCCTCCTGTCCAAGAAATATATATACACCAAAAACCAAGTCCGATCTGGGTTCCAACAAACCCCAAAGTCCGGTCCGGGTTACACGTGGAGCCGGCCGTTCTTGAGCTTTCCAGCGTCTCGAGCGGATCTTGAAGAAGAAGAAGAGCAGCATGAGCATCAGGCAGGAGCAGACGTACAGGACCAGACACAGGCTCATGTCAACGCTGGTGAAGCCCAGGATCCACCCTCCGGAGCCAGAGTGGAGCCGGATCTGGACCCCCTGGGCTCCCCCCCCGTTCAGCACCACCGCCGTCGCCCTGGGGGTGGGCTGCTGCTGCTGCAGGGCCTGGACTGCGCCCTGGGGTTTCTGAGGGGGCGCTGGAGGGGGGGTGGGCAGGTGGCGTTGAGGCTCGGGGAGGTAGCGAGGAGAGAGGTTGGCGGCTCCGTAGTGTTGTCTGAGGAAGGCCAGGACCTGCTCCTCATTCCAGGTGTGGACGCCCTCCTTCTCCTGGTGGCAGGCGGGGCAGAGGGCAGGGCTGGGCCAGGGCGATTTGGGGAACACCGGGTCGTCACTGAGGGAACCTGCAAGACACGCATGTTAAAGTGAACCCCATCATGACTTTTGTTAGAAGGAAAGTGATGGAGTGGGATACATGTAGTGCTGTTGATGGATTCTGGTCCAAATCTGTACCAACATGCAAAAAGGTTGGAAATCGTAGGTTAGAATGTATATATGACCTCAAATCTATACTTAAAAACTACTACTTGCTCAAACAGGGTGTTTGGTTCTCTGTAGACATTACAACCAATAAAAAACATTGTTTTATCTCTTTGTCAGCTCAGTTTTTGTGATTACGTCACAAAGTCAGAGTGGATGACATTACACAGCCTTTTTATATTTAGTCCCGCCACAAAAGTTGACCTTTTGTTTTTTTTCACTCTGAAATGTATTTCACACGTTACGCTGTTTCACATCTTTTAACAAATAAACCAATCCAGTCATAATCACCGCTTCAAACTGCCCAACCAACCACTTCAAATAATCAATCAAGGAACCAATCAAGGAAGAGATGCCCTGATGGGTAAGCAATGAGGCGAGGGCGGTCCAAATATAAATCGTATCATACAGATGCAGGCGCGCAGTCGACCAAAACAGACGTTCTCACAGAGCATTTCACTCACTAATAGATATCGGATTGCTGTGGCCTTTCTAACAAATTCCGCCCAAATGTGAGCTCTTAGTGCTCACCTTTAATGAACTACAAGCAGTTATTTTAAAGAGTGGCAAAACATTAACAAGAAACCTGCGGGACAGAACAATGCAATAGGAATTGGCTGTGATCGATCTTAATGGCTTCCTCCTGGAGCCAATCAGTAAAAGCATCTAGGAAACCTGCCTTGTGCTTAGTGGAGAGGGTGATGCTGCTGTATGAGTCTATAGTCGTTTTTACATTGACAAAAATGCCCGCCCTTTTTCCGGCAAAGGTCCACGTGTTTACACTGGCCGCGGTAATATACCGGCCTGATTTCGCACCCCAATTTCCCCTCTCGAACCCTACACATAATTGGGGTTTTATTTTCATGTAAATGCGATTAGACATCTTCATGGTACCAGGGGCGGGACCTGGGTAGAGGTGTTGCTAGGTTTTCTCTACAACAGACACAACTCAGCAATATAAACATGAGTAGCTCTAACTGGAGATAAAAAACATGTGGTCAGCAAAAATAAAAAGTATGGTGCCGTTTTTGCCCTTGTAAATAGTTAATTGTGTTTGCAGCAAGTCATTCTTGCATGCAATTGGCTTGAAAAAAAAACAAAAAAAACTTTGGGAGTATGCAAACTATTCTGAAGAGGTCTACTCTCCTTGCGTAGTCCCGCCTACTCCAACGAACCAAGACAGCCAGCTCCGTGCACGAAGGCGGAATATACCTCTTGGTTTTACAAAGGCAAGACAGTGAAATTTTAGGGTGTTTCAAGCTGCGACCATACCGGCTTGGCAGTGTAGAAATGCCTGATGTTATGTTTGTGCGATTTTGTGTGTGTGCACGTGTGGGTCTGTGCGTGTGTGTGGTAGTCTGTGTGCGTACCGGCCAGTCTGCTGTTGACCTGGTTGTGTTTGGACCAGAGCCAGATCACGGCATCCTCCGTGGTCTTGACCTGGTCCAGGGACTGGGCAGCCATCTCCTCAAAGTGACGGCCACACTGCTCACAGCCGAAGAACGTCCCGATGTAGCCCCGCATGGCGTTCAGGACGGCCGCGGGATCCCCCTCTAGAGCTGGGACAGTACCACGCAACACGTGTTTCATGATTACAACAAATATATCCACTAAAAACAGCCTGAAGTGCCCAGAAAGCCTTCTTGTTTATTTGTGTTGTGGCAGGAAAGGAATTCTCTGGTGAAGAGCTTGAGCCTTCAGATGGAGATCTCTGCAAGTGTGCTACTACTCATGCTATCACCCCTACAGAAGTAGAGGACAGAAAAATAATACAAGCATGATTTGTAGAAAACATACAGGAAGCCCCTTCCTATCACAGATGCTTCATGTTTTCAAACCGTTGGTTTGTGTGACCACAATACCACCAATGCAGTGTTAGCGTGCGTGTGTGCGTGCGTGCGTGCCTGCGTGCGTGCGGGCGTGCGGGCGGGCGTGCGGGCATACCTGTACTGGCCAGCAGCTTTGGGCTAGCATCGTACTGCACCGTTAGCATGTGGAACAATGTCCACAGAGAGCAGGGGTAGCCTCGGAGCCCTGGCCTGCTGCCCTGGCAACCAACCCAGCGAACCTCCGCCCCCAGGGACAGACTGGAGATCTGGGGAGACAGTAGAGGAACGCTAGTTAAAAGAATATCCTCATTCAAACATCAACGCGAGGCGCGACAGTAGGTGCCACACCAAGGGTCTTTGCTCAAAGGACATACTGAGCCCCCTTAAAGCTGGGGTATGTTGGCTTCAACGATTTTTTTTTTAATTCAGCAGTCACCACTTCAAAGGGTTTCATTCTCATATCATTTATTCTCTCATCAGCTAACTGCTAATAACAACACGTAATTGGTATCCATTTTTGCCCAGTTTAAATTCCAAAGCAGAGTAAGCATTGATTTCTGAGCATCTGAGTTTCTGTAATGCTAATATTGACTGAGCCAATTGCATACTTCATTGGCACAATTAAATGCAATAAGCAACATCATTTTTCAAGTCAAGATTGTATAAGTGTCATAGGCCTAGCCTTATCTATCTCCTATACACAGCTGTAGATAATGTTATGTGGGCTAGTTTACAGCTGTAGATAATGTTATGTGGGCTAGTTTACAGCTGTAGATAATGTTATGTGGGCTAGTTTACAGCTGTAGATAATGTTATGTGGGCTAGTTTACAGCTGTAGATAATGTTATGTGGGCAAGTTTACAGGTGTAGATAATGTTATGTGGGCTAGTTTGCAGCTGTAGATAATGTTATGTGGGCTCGTTTACAGCCGTAGATAATATTATGTTGGGTAGTTCACAGCTGTGGATAATGTTATGTGGGGTCGTTTACAGGGGATAATGTTATGCTACTAACCATGGTCAAAACAATCATACTAACAATAACTTTATAAGAATTTTTAAAGCATGTTGAAACTATATAACGTAACAATACACATTATAGGTGTATGGTATGTCCCCCCATCAGATAGCTGAAGGGTTGAAAATGTTTTTTTTTATTAGAAAGATAATGGATATTCAACAGTTCTTCACACTCATAATTAGGGCAATGTGATGTTTGGACCTGAAGGCGGGTCCCCGCTATGAGTCCCTTGTGTCTAGCGGTGTTTTCCTGCCAAGGAATATGGTCAGGCAGCAGCCCTCCTCTCTATAGAGCCATCGTCAGGGCCATATTGCTACACAACAGGCTCTAGTGTGGGTGTACCGCACCAAGACTGTATATAATACAGCTTCAACTGACTTACCACAGACTGTATATAATACAGCTTCAACTGACTTACAGACTGTATATAATACAGCTTCAACTGACTTACCACAGACTGTATATAATACAGCTTCAACTGACTTACCATTGGTGCATATTGGTGGAGACTATCACAGACAGTGAAACATCTTATTGAATAGAAATACAAAAAAACCTCTAAAAATTTGCTTACATTTATGGTATTTCGGACATTAAAAAAAAAGAGAGCGCGATGTAGTCAACTACATAAACTATATGCCGTAAAATACATTGCTATTGAAAATCATAAAAAAAAGAAATGACGTCTCTACTGGATGACTTATTTTGCGTCAAGTTAGGTGGTAAAGGGCTTGTCACTACTGACCCTCATCTTGTCATCCACCAGGTCTAGGATGGCCTGGTATGGGATGCTCTCCAGTGGTAACCTCACCAGCCAATCCAGAAGGTTCTCCATCACCTTCTGCACAGAGGCCCTCCCTGGATACAGCTTCACACACACACACACACACACACACACACACACACACACACACACACACACACAACACGACACACACACACACAACAGACACACACACACACAACACACACACACACACACACACACACACACACACATTAAACAACCCAGGCACAAATTGAACAAAAGTGTCAGACGCACACAAAGGATGGAGGTTACCTTAGCAATCACTGTCACAACGCTTTTGAATGTCTTGAGCTCCTCCCCTCCCAGAGTATTGTGGGTAGCCAGCTCAACTCTCAGCAGGTAGTGCAGGGCGGACTCCAAGTCAGCCATGTACACTTTGGAGCTGGAGGGATCAACAGATGAATGGATCAGGCAGACGGACAGGAAGACACGGATTGATTAAACCGAGAGAGAGGCATTTAAAGACAATGCATTTCCTGGACTAATAACAGCAGAAATCTAACACAGACTGGAGCTAACCCAGGCGTGATTCAACCACTCTCTGGACAGTATGATTAGGAAGTCTCACCTGTCAAACTCCCTCCAGGGATCAGTGCTGTGATGCTCAGACAGCACCCCTATGTGGTTGGGGGCACTGTGGTCCTCAGACTGTCTGCGTTGAACTCCTTGCAGCCCTCTCAGGTAGGACGTGAAGAAGAAACGCAGCTGCATATACCTAGATGAGAGAACAGGTATTGTATTGGGTCTACTGAAATAGCTCTGTCTGTCTGTCTGTCTGTGTGTCTGTGTGTCTGTGTGTCTGTGTGTGTGTGTGTGTGTGTGTGTGTGTGTGCGCGCTCACAAGTGCAGGTGAGTGCGTGTTCCATTGGGATGTAGCAAGTAGGCTGATGGGAAGGCTGTGATCTTCAGTTTATCCACTAGGGGGGTGTCTGTAGACAAAGCTCTTCTCACAACAATCCCAGTGTACTTTGACAGGTCCAGTATTACCTGTGGATAAATAGAAGGGTAAAAAGTACTGTACATACGGACAAGTGACAAGTGTTGTAGCTTTTGCTTTTGATGATCTATCTAGTGTGTTGACAGCGAGTGTGTTTTGCTATGGATTTCTCTGCATCCGTGGGTAATATTTATAATGTGTTTGAAGCTACATTTATAATCAAGTATCAAGTATCACATGTGCATGTGGGAGTGGATGTGTTACCTCTCGTCCTACGTACGAAGTTGGCTGCTCAATAATAATGGCAGTGTAGTGGGCTGACTTTTGACCCAAGAGAGGAAGCAGGTCACCCCAACTACAGACACAAGCACAGACAGACAAGACCGTTTAAAACAGAGATAATGTCTCATTCCGCTTACACCATGGCCACTTGGGAATCATTCAAATATAAGGGTTATATTGTTGCAGAGTCCATCTCAAAATGTAAAGTTTAGCTTGCACCATTGTTGTGTCCCTGGAAACACAAATCAGCACACACAGTTAACATGAGATTTCAGTGGAACGCAGACGTAACCCTAATAGTACATCCAGTAAATAGAGGAGATCTTCATAACGACCTGTCTCACAAGCATATTAACATAGTCCTGCCATGAATAAATATATATATCGGGCAACCATCTTTTTTCCAGCAAATAAATATATATAAAATATATATTTGCTGAAAAAAAATTGTTGCCTGATTTAATGTTCATCAACTGATTCTCGAAGCATTACCATTTAACTGTACCATTAGACACGCGGAGGCCAATGCCAGAGTTGTAACATCATTTCCGGGACGAAGATTTTGAAAGGGTGGTCTTTGTTGTTGCAATCTTGTTAACTGCTAGTATTTTACAAGTAAAGGGGTTATTTAAGCGCACGGATCGCTGGCCATCGGATGGTTGAGGAAATGGTGCGGATTTGTTTAGAGAGTCTAGTGATGCCTGTGCTGTTACGTTATGTTGGGGCGGCAGTAGCTAGGAAGGTAGAGCGGGTTGGCTAGTAACCTGAAGGTTGCTGGTTCGATCCCCGGCTCCTCCGTAGCTGGGTGTCGAGGTGTCCTTGAGCAAGGCTAACCCTAACTGCTCGAGCTGGCTGACGCCTTGCATGGCTGACTCTGCCGTCGGGGTGTGAATGTGTGCGTGAATGCTGAATGTGAGGCAATATTGTAAAGCGCTTTGAGAGGCCACTGGCTAGAAAAGTGCTATATAAATGCAGTCCATTTACATTTACATTCATTTACGACCACGTCAGAGCATTGCTGACTGGGCTGGCTATTTGCGTGGTGTGAAGTGTTGATGCATTTTTAGTGGACTGATGTGGTGGTTTTGTTTTGGTGTTTGTTTAGATGTCTTGTTGGTGGCGTGTTGAAGTGTCTGCTGTACAGCCATTATTGTTTAATTAATGGTGTATTCTTTTTATAAACGTCTGTTTCACTGATTTGAATTTGAATACTCAAAACGGGCCAACCGCAGTGACGCAGCCAAATAAGTAAGAAAATAAAGAAACAAACTAACTGTGATCAAACTTTTTTTGATTTCCCAGAGGAAAACAGCACAACATGCCACAACATTACCATTTATTTATAACTGTCCTTTGTTCTAGAATAAGCTGTTCTTCTTTGAAATATAACACATTAGGTAAACAACATGCACGCTTAACCCAATTTCCGTTTGTCTCTAAGATACCGCCTATGTGAGACTGAGGGCGGCTGGTTTCGCGTCGTGTTGCGTATCGTGCCCTGTTCTGGGAATACTCCAGAAGGGTTTGTCTCATGGTGCTGATGTGTGCGGGTCTTACTTGAAGGGTTCCAACGGTGGACAGTGGTCGGGCTTCCCAAGCCCGGTGTGGTTCTGGAGGAAATTGATCATCAACTCTCTCAATGTCTGCACCCCTCTATCAGCACCTATAGAAAGCAGACGAATAGGACAGACCGGCCGATGGCCAGACGAACATGAAAAGCTTAGTTTGGTTAAAGGACAATTCCAGTATTTTGAACATTGAGCCCTCTTTCTGGTTTGTCTAGGATGAAATAGAGTGGTTAACACCGAAATTTTTAATATTGGTCCTGTCTCAGGTATTTTGCTAATTTCGAATTGCCCCTGGGTGCTTCACAATGGCTGGCTATGGGCATTCACAAACCTGTCCTTAAAACAACCCTAAACGTTTGTTTTCAGAAAATTTAAACTCATCGAGTGGTTAGTGGTGTTCGCTGATGTTCCTAATCAAGTATCGTAGCGAAAAACAGTTTCTGTCATGTTTTATTAAATTTCGGTGTTAACCACTCCATTTCATCCTAGACAAACCAGAAAGGGGGCTCAATGTTCAAAATACCGGAATTGTCCTTTAAGGCTGAATAAACAGACTACTAAAAACGTAATCTAATTTTACCACAGAGGTTTGGTCAAGGGAGGAAGGAACAGGGGTGCTAAATGTATCAAATCCCATTTGATGAAATCTATACATGATTTATCAACCAAAAGTTATTGGTTAACATCAACATGTCGGTTTGCAGTCTTGAAGTTATTTTTGCATTGTTAAAGATCCCGTTCGCCGGACTGTCATCTTAAGATATTTACATCCTTTATTTAATCTTACATAAGGCAGTCCCAAAGTTTGTTGAGTCTTTGCAAACCCAGACCATGTTCTTGTGTATGTATGTGGTGAATCAGCTGTATCTGGATGGATGTGTTTTCATTGAAAATCGAGTATAGAATTTGCCCGGCCCAATGTTTGGCTTCCATGTTATGGGCAAGGGGCACAGCGAACATATCAAAATCTGCATTTTTTTAACCACTAATATAGCTCAAATTAGTACCATTATATAGCCTAAACAATATAATAGAGGAGCCAAAAAATGTAACTTAAACTCTCCTCTTGATACTTGGCTGTTTTAAATTAGTTTGCGTCTCTATTATATTATTTACGGTAGCCGGTAATCGACTTGTGTGGACTTCCTGGAAACATGGAGCTACCGGTAAGGCACAGACTTGGAAAACAGTCTTCTTTAACTAAATGGTTGATGCTTCGTTTTATGGGTAGGGACTCAAATCAGTCTATTGTAGAGGTTTGGTGCTATTTTGAGCTATATTAGTGATTAAAAAAAATGCAGGTTTTGAAGCGTTCGCTGTGCCCCTAGTCGATAACATGGAGGACAAACATTACGCCGGGCAAACTCTATTACTCGATTTTCAATGAAAAAAGTATCTGCATATCTGCTTATTTGATGGGTTTACATGCCAAAACCAAGACCCTGGGCTCAATTTTCGCCGGAATTACACTTTAACAATGATTTCTTGAGTAGTTAGATGAGGAAGGAAATTTCACCTCTATACGTCTTCCCCAAGTCAGCAGGGGATGCATGTGCTCCAAAGTACTGCAGAGAAGTTTCAGACACACTCGGTTATTTAACAAGAACCAACACTCACATCCAAGCAGCATAACTTCATGCTATACATGACGGTAGAAGAGGACATTTATAACACACACTCTGATGCTAGGGCATCAATACATGCTAAATATAAATGGATGGAGCATTGTCTTTTATATAGAGCATCCTTCGAGAGTCGTACACATTCCCTATTTTTACATACTCTGAAAGGAGGGTAGCTGTGAACAATATACATATTTAGAAGGTGTTACAGAAGGGTGAAGTAAACTTCAATTACTTACTCTGAAGGTAGGGTAGAAGCTCACTCCATATTCCTTGCAGATTTCAAAGTTGTCATCCTGGGCGCAGTCCACCACAGCAATATGAATAACGGTGTCCCAGTCTGTTGGGAAAAGCAACAAAGTGTTAAACCTGGTAATGGTGCAGCAAAAGGCTCCTGGGATCAGGACAAGATACCCTATATTATATTGTGCACTATTGGTTTCCCTTCCATGTTGCTATTGGACAGTATTGATTAATAGTCCTCTTGCATTACTGTGGAAATGGGAGTCAGTCCGTGATTGTAAAACCACTCCAACCCACACAAACTCTATTGCTTCCTGCACAGTACAGGTTCTGTAATACAGCTGTTGTACTGACAACCAGCTCCCTTAAATTATTTGTGTCCACATTTACCTCTAGGTGTGTTTATTGGGGACTGTCTCAGTGGTAGAAAAGCTCTTCAACAGGTTCGCTAAACAGGTCAAGAAACTGACACTGCACAGCAGATTACTGACACCAAATTGCTGTTGTGTAACGTTACATTCAATTGCAACACATCCTGCACACAATATAACACCATTCACTTTATTATGAAATAACACAATAACAATAAAGCAGAACAAGCTGAGAGGGCCAGTTGTTCAAGATTAATTCCAAATGTCCAAATAATGCCTCTTATTGTCTATATACATTAGGTCTCTGGTGAACCCGAGAAGCTAGCTCTTCTCCAAAGCACGCCAGCTACGGACATCCGATATGAATCCAAGTCTGTAACAGGTGATGGTGCTGACTAACAACTGATAACCTACATCTTGATGATAAGCTACGTGTAATCGTTACAGCCCCTGGGGAATGTTAATGATGCCTCTTATTATCTAAATAACTACGTTACGTCTCTGGTGAACCGGAGAAGCTAGCTCATCTCCAAAGCACGCCAGCAGCTACGGACATCTGATATGGATCTAGGTCTAAGATGAAAGAATAAGTCGTTGTAAGTAAAATTGGGATAATGTAGATGCTAGCTGATTACACGCATAACATTAGCTCCCATGGGAAACGTGTGTGTGTGTGTGTGTGTGTGTGTGTGTGTGTGTGTGTGTGTGTGTGTGTGTGTGTGTGTGTGTGTGTGTGTGTGTGTGTGTGTGTGTTTAAAGAGCTTACATCTAGCTTCTCAATGGGGTTAAAGAAAGGCTTGTGTTGACCGGTACTACACATACACAATAACACAACCCACCTTGGACGTCGTGGGCTAACGCCTTCCACGTGGAGGAGAACTGGATGCAGTGTCCACACCAGGAGGAGTAGAACTGGACCAGCCAGGCCGAGGAGGAGTTGCTGCTCACGGACCGCTTCAGGCTGCCGCTGCCCAGGAGGACCAGCGGGTCATCCTCGGTGTAGAGGCGAGCGGTCCCCGCCGCCGCACCGCACGTTAGGAAGCACAGGACCACCACGCTGAGCCGAAATCCCCCTGCCATTCGTATCGTTGAACGGCGAATTTTACGGAGGACAATGTCTGTTCGGCTTGAATATCATTACTAGCGATGAGACTACATAGGAACAGCTGTTGCTACGTAGTGTGACGCGTGGATGACGTCGATAAGGTGCGTAAAAGGAAACGCATTCTCTGCGCAAATCAGCGCAATGAAATATCAACAACAAGGAAGTGCGTTCACCCCCCCCCCCCCCCCCCCTAATCTTTAATGCTAAGAAAACTAAACATTTTCGGGAAGAGGATGATAAGGTTTAAGGTTTTTTTTTCAAGGGAAGGATAAAAGCATGGAAAGAGGTGAAAGCTATTGTAAATTGGCATGTGGAGAGTTTCAGTTATGCCGATGGGGAGATTGCATGATGGACATATTATGAAATTGATTGTCGGTCTTGTCCACGCCATTCACAGGGAGCGTGACGGCACGTACGAGATATGTAGTCTTTCTCATTGTGTTTTCTCTACAGCCTTTAACTGAACAATTGCACAATAATCGGTCAAACTCTTGACATGAAAAATTATAATTTAAATCCACAAACAACACATGTGTAATCCGGGGCATATAAAGACTGGGACCAGAAGATAATTAATTTCTCTCCTTTGAAACCCATATATATTTTTTCGATCTCATATGTCCCATGGGCTCTACCGGAAGGGGCGTGACTTCGCCACTATATGCATTCATTCATACAAGTTGTCATTCACAAAAAATGTTAAATGTATCCTGTCCACGAGTTCGTTAATAGCTCATCGTGACTAACATATTAATTAATTAATAATTAATCCTCTTGCAGATATTGGAAATAGCAATATCTAGCAATATCAATGTAGATAATTGCTTGATTTTGCAACTTAGAATATTCACTTTCAATTTGCAAATCTCCCCTTGTAGCTGCTATATTGCATACTAGCAAAATAAATTCTTTCAAAGTTACAAAAATGTATGCACAAAAAGTCATAACATATCATATTTGTCAACCTTTAGTGTATTTTGTCACTTTTTAAATTACATTTGTTATTTATAACAGATAATTCACATTTATTGACCATAGAATTAAAGAAAATGACAATGACCTCTCCAAGTACATCATGTTTCAAGTGAAATTGTGAAGCTGCATCTACAATGTTCCAATCATCAAACAGTAGGCCTAATGTGTCGTTTTGTGTTAACAAGCTCCCCAAATCAGGTTAAGTCATGTTTCAAGTCAATGTCTCTTCACAGGCCGCCATAAGACCAACATGTCACTCAGTGGAGGAGGCAGTCAACAGGGAGCAGCCCATGGCTTTAGGCCTTATGGTGTGGGCACCTGCCAGGAATAGAGAGGCTGCCTGAAGGAAGGAAGCATAATTGATAAACTCAGGCAATTCAAGAAGTCTTTGTGTTTTTAACACTAAAATCCTGTACTGATTCCTCCATGGAAATACCCACACACCACTTGTATATTCGGCTGCGTATTGTTTATCAGAAATATGCATGGAGTTTATGGAAATCAAAATGAATGCGCTTGTTACCTTGTAATGCCAATATTTAGCTTATTTAAATTAAGCTGTTTTAAAGTAAACATCTGCACCATCCATACTAAATCAAATAAGAATTATGTTATTTAAAAAGAGAGCAGTACAGCACTTTCCTGCTGGTCTGGGGGGGACAAGTTGGGGAGGGGGGAGCTCATCGCTCATGTTCTTCTCCACTGGATCCAGGCAGGTCTGAGGGTCTCCAAGAAGGTCTGAGGGTCTTAAGAAAGGTCTGAGGGTCTCGAGGAAGGTCTGAGGGTCTCAAGGCAGGTCTGAGGGTCTCGAGGAAGGTCTGAGGGTCTCAAGGCAGGCATGAGGGTCTCAAGGCAGGTCTGAGGATCTCCATGAAGGTCTGAAGTTCTTCAGAAAGGTCTGAGGAACTTCAGAAAGGTCTGAGGGTCTGAAGGGGCGGAGACCCTTACCCCACCAGCCATTTTCATTGGTCTTTTAACAACAAGTATATTCAATAAGCACCACCATATTCAGCAGCTGAGTGCAATGGACACTTTGTTGAAGGGCTAAAGTACATGTCTGTGTGTTAGGTTGCGGTACAGCTAATTCAAGCATGCATGATAGAAATATTTAAATCCAAACTAAAAGTAATTTTTCCCAATTAGAAGCCCCAGGTAGAAAAGACATGGAGACATGCATTATAAGAGTGTATAGCAGGCATTGGTGGCATGAAGCATTTGACACTCCTGGGTATATAGCTTGAATAGCTTTGAAACCTTTTTGTTAGAGCTGTGTCACATGTTCATCATATTCTATCCAACCCAGTGTTGACAGAATATGAAATGCCACCAAAGAGAGCTTTGTTTGGAATCACCCCTCAGGCTAGTAGCAGTAGAGGGATGAACTATACTCAGTATTTTCAGACAGTATAATTAATCACATATATTGCCCCAATACACACTGAGTGATCCTTTATGTTTGTGAAAATGTAACAGAGCGAGACAATAGCTTTACTGTAGCAGACTGCATTTATTCTAAGGTCAAGATAGCCAAAGCAACTTGGCTGCTGGCAAGATCGGAACCATACGTTTTTTACTACATTAACCACCACAACTAAATTGAATGAAGTTCGACAAAATATCACTGTCATAAAGGATTACCTTAGTTTTGGATGATGGTGTGTGTGTGTGTGTGTGTGTGTGTGTGTGTGTGTGTGTGTGTGTGTGTGTGTGTGTGTGTGTGTGTGTGTGTGTGTGTGTGTGTGTGTGTGTGTGTGTGTGTGTGTGTGTGTGTGTGTGTGTGTTTGTGCTTGTTTTTTGCCAATGTGTGTTTGTTTTTGTCTCTATCCCTCTTCCTGACTGTCAGAAACCGGGGTTGGACCTTCATCCGTATCTGGCATCCAACATCTCTGGTCCTCCATCCTCCTAGACTACACACACAAACGCACACACATACACATACACACACGCGCACACACACACACACACACACACACACACACACACACACACACACACACACACACACACACACACACACACACACACACACACACACACACACACACACACACACAACAAATTTGTTATTTTGGTTTCTAGGCTGTTTGACTGCATCTCCCATGTGTGATGAATGGACCCCATTTGCAACTTTACCACAATCTAATTCAGTCTATATAATCTAGTATTGTCCAACCCGCCTGGTCTACTCATCCCCCTGTTTCTTTAAAATGTTGAAACTGAGTCAAACCCATGACAGAAACAACACTGCCGCCAAGATAACAGGTCTCTCCCATTCCCAACCTCTTAGAGCTCAACTGTAAGGCCGTCACATACATTGCCTCATCGTACTGCCCTATCGGCCAAGGTACGGGACCCTGAGGGCCCGAAAGCCCCGCTTTGGCCCAAACCTGGGCCCTGTAGCCATAGCAACCCTAAACTTAGGGACTCGCTGAGGGAACTAGTGCACATGGTCTTTGTTCTCATGGTGTTTCTGGATGTCACTATTTTGCACTGCTATGTTATGCTTTATGTATTGTTACTGTCCAGGTGTTGTGTGATGATATGTCTGTTGTAAGTTGTCCTTGTGAGCTACATTTTTTTTTCTTGTTGTTTGTGTTTGATGACGTCTGTGAAGTGCATTGCTGGTTTCTCTCTGTGATGGTACAGTTTTGTGGAAAATAATTCCCCCCTGAGGACAATACAACTGAATTAAAAAAACAAACAAACAGACTAACCAACTAGCAAAATAATTATTAAACATATCATTTTATGTCATACGGCACAAATTGTTTGATTTTACAGTTGATGAATTGCAAGCTTTAGCTGGTAGCAAAATCACAGCGATTCAAGACGAGCAGCCAACTCTAGATTCTAGATAGGGCCCAGTCCTGCTTGACCCTTACTGCTTTGGCAGCCTTTGACCGACATAAATAAAATTATACATGCAAAACTTGAACAACGAAATTAATGTAAATGTCAAAAGTAAGACAGTCAGCTTTCAATCAGTAATTGTTAGTGATGTGACGTGTGATTTGTTGACTTCAAATTTAGTGGTCGGACATTTCAATGAGAATTTGGCACATATCGACAAACGTGGAGCACAGGTGTGAACTGTAAATTATATGATATAACAGAGTTAGAGTAGCGCCCGGCCGCCACTGCTGCCCGGCCCGGTGCCAGCGCTCTTTAATGTGGTTTGTGTTGAGCACCTGGTAGTGGATCAGCATGTTGTAGAAGTCTTGGCTGGTGTCCAGACAGCACGATCCACACACGACAGCCGGCCCCGGAGCCCTCTGGTCTTCCATCCTCTGCCGCTGAGCCTCTGCAATCAGATCCAGCAGCTCCTCGGTCTGAGAGTGGGACACCTCCTTCACACTCCTTCTAGCCTACCAGCAGAACCACACGGAGAGGTCAGAGCACCAGCAGAACCACACGGAGAGGTCAGAGCACCAGCAGAACCACACGGAGAGGGCAGAGCAGCAGCAGAACCACAAGGAGAGGTCAGAGCACCAGTAGAACCACAAGGAGAGGGCAGAGCAGCAGCAGAACCACAAGGAGAGGGCAGAGCACCAGCAGAACCACAAGGAGAGGGCAGAGCACCAGCAGAACCACAAGGAGAGGGCAGAGCACCAGCAGAACCACAAGGAGAGAGGAGAGACCACTAGCAGAACCACTAGGAGAGAAGAGACCACTAGGAGCAGAAAAGGGAGAGAGGAGAGACTGCTAGGAGCAGAACAAGGAGAGAGGAGAGACCACTAGGAGCAGAACAAGGAGAGAGGAGAGACCACTAGGATCAGAACAAGGAGAGAGGAGACACCACTAAAAGCAGCAGTAGACCACCAGGCCCTTGACTATTGTGAGTGTCTGGATGGTGGTAGTTTAAGTCCGGGTGTTATTCTGGGCTGTCGATGCCCAAGCCAACCTATGAGCAATCCTAGCTCAGACAGCTCAGACAGCTACATGGGAGCTGTGGTTCTGTTACCTTGTTGCTGAAAGTACGTATTCTGGGCCCATTGGACTCTGAATGCTTGGGCGCGATCCTCGGACTTGTGGCGCTGGGTGCTTTGGTGGAAGGGCATCCCGTCCCGGATCTAGAGGCCAGACTGAGGATGTGACGCAGTGGGGAGCGCGGCGTGGTGCTCGGTCTGGGACTACAGGATGAAGGTCCTACAGGTGCAGCTGAACCAGTGTCCCTGTGGGGGGTGGGACTCATTGACGACACCCTTCCGTTGTGATGGGAGGAGGGGGAGGTGGTTGAGGACGAGGAGTTTGTCGGGGGAGGTGCCTTTTCTGCCATCAAAGCAGCGTAGAAAACTGGGAGGTCAAAGGTTATGTTTTCATCAGAGGGTGGGGCTTAACCTAGACAGGAAATGATGGCAGCAGAAGTGAGGAAAGTACAGGTTATGTTTTGGCCAACAGAAAAATACCTTAAAGTAATGTGGGCTATATTTACTAAAAGCCTTAATAAATGGCAGTATCCATAATGTTTTGGAGGCATAAACATAGCACTGAGTAGAAGATAATCCACCTCCATGCATGCACTCATTTCCATTTACTGTGTTACTGAGTTCTTTAAATAAATAGTCTAGTGACCTAGATTGAATGCATTGTAAATTTATGTTTCTCCCAACATATCAACAGGATGGGAGAGAACACATCTTCTTTAGGTAGGACTACAGTATAACAGGAGTTGTCTGCTGTTGGACACTGGGAGCTGCCCAGTATCATTTGATTCCAATGCTGTTAGCGACTGGGAGCTGCCCTGTCTAATCACTGTCTAATACTGTTGGAAACTGGGAGCCGCCCAGTTCAATGACATGTGTCTAGCGCAGGACACCGGACGCTGCCCAGTATCACCACAGTCTACTCGAGTAGAAACTAGGTCAGCCACAATACAGGACGAATCCCATTACCAGGACAAAAGGACGCACACGGATGTGTGACCGACCCAGGCATCACAGGGAATATTTGAGTCAACCCAGAAAGACATTTAAACAGTAATGTATCAAACCTTCAAAACCAATAGAACACACCAGACTAGCTGGTATAAGTTACCCTCCATCATGTCCTAGTGAGTTTCTAGAGCAGGCTCCACTGTAAATAAAGCTTCCTCAGTTTCTGTTGCTACATCAATTCTTCATTAACGATGTAGAAATAATTGGTACCTTTTCCGTTGCGAATCTGGAGCCTCTTTGCTTCACTTTTCCTCCTCTTCGCTTCTTGTTGTAGTCTCTGTGCTCAGGGGCGAGTCTGCAACTCTACTGAGGTAGGGCACACACACACACACACACACACACACACACACACACACACACACACACACACACACACACACACACACACACACACACACACACACACACACACACACACAC
>OLKM01000082.1:414920-422500 GCA_900291075.1 Melanogrammus aeglefinus
ACACACACACACACACACACACACACACACACACACACACACCACACACACACACACACACACACACACACACACACACACACACACACACACACACACGCACACATAAACACTGACCCACTCACACACACACAGACAAACTTGCATGGGTGCATGCATCAGTCATAAGTCCAATTTCAATTCAAGAAATTTTGGAAACATTATTCCTATCTATTATCTGAATCCCTCTCCCCATGTCCCCAAGAGTCAATTGCTGCTGCCGACCGCTTTCTTCCATGTATAGCCTGGCATGTCTCATGCACCCCACACCTCCTCCAGCTGCATTCCACTCCCACTATCTCCCCAGTCTATTTCCTTCTCTGTCCTTCTCCATCTATCTCACTCTGCCTCCTCCCACTCCCTCCTCATGCCCTCCCCAGACACTATAAATGACCCAGGGATGAGTTTCCACACTTAGTGCCTTCCCCCCCGTCTCTCACTATTTTCCACTCTGTCTCCAGTCCCTCCAGCGCCATGGCCCCCAAGAAAGTAGAGCCCAAGAAGGTGGAACCCAAGAAGGCCGAGGCCAAGAAGGAAGAGACCCCGGCCAAGCCGGCCGAGCCCGCCCCTCCGGCGCCGCCGGCGCCGTCCAGCGAGCTGGACCTGAAGAGCGTGGTGGTGGAGTTCTCCGCCGACCAGATCGAGGAGTTCCGCGACGCCTTCACCCTGTTCGACGAGACGCCGGCGGGCGAGATGAAGATCCGCTACGCGCAGTGTGGCGACGTGATGCGGGCGCTGGGCCACAACCCCACCAACGCCGAGGTGCTGAAGCTGCTGGGCAAGCCCAAGGCGGAGGAGATGAACGCCAAGCTGCTGGACTTTGACACCTTCCTGCCCATGCTGCAGCACATCTCGCGCACCAAGGAGCAGGGCACCTTTGAGGACTTTGTGGAGGGCCTAGCGCGTGTTCGACAAGGAGGGCAATGGCACGGTGATGGGCGCGGAGCTGAGGCACGTGCTGGCCACGCTGGGGGAGAAGCTGAGCGAGGACGAGGTGGACCGGCTGATGCTGGGCCAGGAGGACTCCAACGGACACATCAACTACACCGAGTTCGTCAAGCACGTATTGGCGGGGTAGAGACGGAGGGGGGGCGTAGTGAGGCCGAGAAGAGGAGGGTCTGGGTGTGTTGAAGCCGAGAAGAGGAGGGTCTGGGTGTGTTGAATGTTGCGCGCACGCACACACACACACACCACACGCACACACGCACACACCGCACACGCACACGCGCACACACACGCACACGCACACCACACACACACACACACACACACACACACACACACACACACACACACACACACACACACACACACACACACACACACACACACACACACACACCGTAATGTTCTGTTTCTCTTGCCTCTGCTCTGCATATTAAAGTCATTAATATATGTCTACTGGGTTGATTGTGAAGACTTTTTTGGACTCATTTTTCTGTTCATTGAACGTTTTATTTCCACTGGGTGTCATTCTGTTCTCTGAATCAATAACAGGAACATGAAACATGAAAATTATTATTGAAACGTTTGTGTTTTTTTGTTGCTGTGGGCTCCTTTAAAAAATCTAAACCAGCCTCTGGGCTGTAATTTCAAAGTAAATGGTATATTGCCATTATTTATCAATAACGTATTTATATTATTAGATTATTAACACCATTACTTCTTGTTATTATAGTAAAAATATTGTGGCTTGTACTGATTATCTATGGTTATCTATTGTAGAACAAATACCCAACCTTGGACAAACTATATCTGGTCAGCTATCATTCTGTGTAAACGTTTCTACTACTCATATTGTGTATTAAAAACATTTAATTAGATTTCAGCATATTCTTATTTACATTTTAAATAAGGCTTAGTTATTAATTCTTTACTTCTGGTATGAAACATTTCCTAAGTGGGATTAAGAAGGTACATCTTGTTTGATACCAAACAGCCCCAAGCTGACGAGGAGAAGCCATAATGAGGTGTTAATGCGTTGTTTTATTTCCACTCTGGAACAACCGTACTGAAGTCTGACACCAATGAACTACAATCAGAAACAATAGCTTTGCAGGGCCATCGCTACAACACATTGCATGCTGGGATACATTTTGATAAACTTGTAAAGCGGGCTACAAGGAGTACAAAATACGTTCAGAACTCTTAACACTGGTCAGGGTTAAAGCATCTATACGGCTGATCTCCAGCTAGTGTAGTATTGTTATAATATATGAGTAGCTTGGAGCAACCAGTATGAACCGACCACGCCAAGACTGCATGTTCATCAGATATTAAAGTATTACAAATGTGTCCTTATAGAACTACCTATATAATAGATTCACTACTATAGTATACTATTTATAGAATAAATACAATGTCCTTCATGAACAAGAATAATAGTATGTATGTTGCCATGGTTCTTTAACCATGGCAACGTGGAAGACGCTGTGATTTTTGGATAACATCCGGCATTGATTTGGTCAAACAACTGTCACGGGCCAATGGCGATTCGCTACTATCAATCATCTGGCTAGCAGCATTAATCAACCTATAGATTACCTTTTAGGCTAAACAGATCCCAAGACCTGCTAAAAAGCCTTTCATTGTATTAAAACCAGCATTAACTCCTCTAGCAGGACTCTTCAAGCCGAGCTAACTGTCTAGATCAGAAACAGGTCTGTCCGTCTGTCTACATCTAAAGGCCTAAACATGCTTCTGTGACGATATATGTTAATGTAGCTGCAGCTGGTAGAGGAGCCAAGTGGGCACATAGCATCCACATGTGGGCAGAAGCTTGTTTTAGGCAAGTAGTTCAGGACCACTGCACTCATATCAGTGTCTTTTGCTCTGATTGGCTGGTCAGAGACGTGGGACCTATCCCGTTGAAGGACTTGGTAGATCCTCTCTCATTCTGGCAGTCCGTTTGTGCATGCGCTGGCCTCTGGTTGGCCAGCTGAGAGTAGAGGAGGGACTTGAGAAATCGTGGATAACTGTCACTCTCCATCAAGCTGTATATCTGTTCCTGTGCCAGCTGGAAGGAGGCGGGGCCAGGAGCCTGACGCAGGTTCTGATTGGTCACCTCCCTGACAGATGAATCCACATTGACCTGTGGGAGAAAGGGGCGATGGTTAGACCAAAGTCAGACAGAAAGCTGGACTTTCACATGGACAGAGGAACACATGGACAGACAGGAGTACCTGTCGAGAAGCACTTGTCGAGATGAATTCGTTGAAGATGCTGTGGGCTCTAGTGGTCATCTTGTTCAGCGTGCGCGTCTTCTTGTATTTATCCACAGCCAACCAGAAGTCCAGGTTTTCCTCGCTGAACTCTGACCTCAGGAAGTGTCGAAACACTGCCATGCCGTCTGATCAACCCGGAAAGAGTTTTAACACATGACACATAACATATGAACTGATTCATGTGTGTACAGGAATGTGTGCATTCTGTACCTACATTTGTTGGACAGCAGAGCCTCAAAGCTGTCCGCCCACCTCCACACCTCCTCCAGGGGGGGTCTGAGAAAATAAGAGTTAGAAATGAGTCTATTCATGTTTAAAGAGCAAGTAAACGCCAAACGTTGTCAGACATTGTAATCTATGCTGTTTCATCAGTGTTACTGAAATAAGATAGATAGATTTATTGTCGTCATTGCACATGTTACAGAGCAACGAAATTCCCAGTTACATTCCGTCCAAGAAACATAATAGACATTGTGGGGAAACAGGACGGAGAGACTGTCAGGCGCTTGTTCAACAAGAAACCATGCGGCCCGCGTTAGATAAGAAATAAGACCGTAAACGAGAGGTAGAGAGGCCAGTCTCAGCCAAATACTTTGGGACGTTCCACTCTGCTGCGAACGCAGGTGGCGTTCTGTTCATGAAGTCAAAGGGGCTTTTTCAATGCTCTTTTATGTCACGACCAAGGAACGACCAAGGTGTGTGTGGACAAGTGGACGTGTAGAGCTCTGTCCGGGCATAGGGTTGACCTCGGCCTCCTAGAGAAAGTTAAGCTTCCTGGACACTTTTGTGTTTTGGTTTAACGCCACGATGTGTGCCGCTATTCATTGCCCCTTAAAACGCTCAAACACAACGATGGTACTTAAAAAGGATCAGAAAGTTCCCGTAGGTCGTAACACAACCGCGACCCCCCCCCCCTCCTTCCTGGAACTCTCAGGCCGAAACAAAACCAAACAATAAATACATCTGAAAGGGAATCCCATCAGTCTGTTCACTGACATTTTGAGTTGTGTCTTGTGTCTTGAGTGTGTTTACCGGGTGTTTCTGAATGCTCTCTCCAGACTGTTGGCATTAAAGTTGTTTTGTCGTCGTAGAAACGCCATGCGGCTTCTGATGTCTTCAGCTCTGAAATAAAACACAAACGATGTTCACATTGTTTCATGTTAACGAGGCCCTTGAGTATGAGTGGGAACATGACAGATCGACGGGGACATGTACGGTATTTGTATTTGTACATCCACTTACAAGCTCTTCTTCCTCTTTTGGTGGCCGTATTTAGACTCTCTGTCCTGGAAACGCAGACGCAGGTGGAAAAACAGAGAGACGACAAGGAGCCATTTTAGGACGGTCAGGCGACAGGTGGGGTCATGTGATGATGTCCCAACCAAAGGACAGCACCCACCTTCACCCCGTTGAGGAAGTGGAACATCTGTTGGAGGGACCCCCCCTCTCGGGTCAGCTCTCTCCTGAGGGTGTGCGGGGAGGGAGGGCGGCCCCGGTCGGGTTCAGAGGTCGAAGGTCGTGTGAGCCTGTGGATGGTGCTGTCAGACAGGAAGTAGGGGGATCGAGGCTCCTGGAGAAGGGATCCTTCAGACAGAGAGCGTTGTAGGGAACGTGGGGCTAGGGAATAGAGAGATAAAGAGGAATAATTAAATGCTACAAAACCAGGATTCTTCATTAATTTATAAAACGTTTTAGAATTCGTCTAACGATGAGTTTCACATTGATAGTCAGCAGGTCAGAGATCAATTATTGGCTGATGACCAATAGGCTTAAATTAGTCAAACCAGGCAAACAAATACAAGCAATAGCAAATGCATGACATGACTTATTCCATTGGTATAACTAAGCAACACAGAAAAGCAGACAGGTATACATACACAGTGCACGTTTGCCTCACCTCCTAGCCTAAAGGGGGAGGTACACTTCTGAACCAGATCCTCCTCCTCTTCCTCCTCCTCTTCCTCTTCGTCCTCAGTACTAGGGCCCGCCCGCTGGGTCTTTCTCGCGGAGCGTACCATGTCGTAGGGGGGTGGGGGAGAGATGGGGGGGAGAGGCGAGGAGCAGCACGAGAGAGGCGCAGAGTCGCCCCCCCAGATGCTCTCGGAGGCCTCCGAGACGCTCTGGCCCTCCCCGGCCTGCCGCTCCTCCCTCTCCTGCTCCCTCTCCCTCCTCGTCTCCCTCCCCTTCCAGGTCCTCCCGCAGAGCTGCTCCGTCACCCTGTCTCCCTCCACCTCCCCTCCGCCGCCCCCCCTCCCCTCCCGCTCCCTCCACAGCGGGGGGTAGCTGCTCCGTTTGGAGGGGGACTCCATGGGGGAGGCCAGGGTCCAGGGGGAGGGGCCGCACCGCTCGGGAGAGAAGGGGAGGAAGTGGGGAGGAGGAGGGTGAGGATGAGGAGGGTGTGGAGGAGGAGGGGGAGGCGGGGAGGATGTCCGCAGAGGGAGGTCCGAAAAGGTGGCGTAAGGGGAGGAGGGTCTGGAGGTGAGGTCGAGCTGTCCCAGGGACAGGAGGCTCGCGTCCCTCTGCAGTGGAGGGGAGGAGCAGAGGAGGAGAGGGAAAGGAGAGGGAGGAGAGGAGGAGAGAAGGAAATAAGAGGATGAGATTGAATCATTTAACATGTAACCTTACAAAATATTAAATAGACTTTTTTTTTTTTCTTTCCAAGATTGACCATAAATGGACCAATATCGAAATCAGGGCTGCAATTCGATTTCCCACCTGAAGATGGCAGCCACGTCTTCAGGTTGAGCAACTACATGTAGTTTAGACAGAGCAGACAAGTGAGGTAGTATCTACCTTATGTTGTGATTTTGGCCAAAATATACATAATCAGTACTATTGAAATTGCAATGTGTTCAACGGCTGCCCGACCATCGGGCAGCTGATGGTCGCAAGTTGCAGCAGTGAGATGACATGCAATCATTCACGTTGCAATGTTGACCAATTGCAGGTAACAGGCATGTGGGAAAAGTTTCACAGCGATTGACGCCCGAATCTTGATTTATGGACAGAAGGCTGCCATGTTGCCTCTGCCCCTGTTTAGTTTAAAGCGTTGAGACATTTACAGAAGTTGAGGGAGAGAGGGAGGGAGGGAAGGAGACAGGGAGGTCTACCTGGTTGCTGTGTGGGGTCTCCACGGGGACAGCCAGCTGTTGGGTGATGTTGTCATGGAGACAGAGGCTGACTCTGGTCTTCTGGTCGTGGCTGAAAGCCTCCAGGCTGATATCACACTCCCAGTGCTCACACACACACTGAGCCAGATAGAGACGCAAGGGCTCAGAGTTCACTGGAAACCCAACACACACACACCCACACCCACACCCACACCCACACCCACACCCACACACACACACAGAAAGTGTATCAAGACATATTACAAATTGATGCCAACATAGCCAGAGTGTGTGTGTGTGTGTGTGTGTGTGTGTGTGTGTGTGTGTGTGTGTGTGTGTGTGTGTGTGTGTGTGTGTGTGTGTGTGTGTGTGTGTGTGTGTGTGTGTGTGTGTGTGTGTGTGTGTGTGTGTGTGTGTGTGTGTGTGTGAGTTTGTCTAAGTACCATAGTGCAGGCGGGTGTTATGAAGATACAGAGGACTCTGGAGGACGTTGCAGCGCCCGGCCTCATCCTCTCTGGTCAGTAAGATCAGGTCTGTGTAGATCAGCACAGTCACCTGCAGGGGGAGGCAGAGAGCATCAAGTAAAAACAGCATTGCTGCAACCCAAATGCTCCTTAACCTTTAGGGTCCCTTGCTGTTCCCTTTGGTCTGGGCGGGGGTTACCGTGGTTACCTTGGTGGGCTGCAGCGGTCCTTGGTGCAGAACCATCTCCTCCGCCATCAGCAGCGTTCTGTCCGCACTGCACAGGTCCAGAGGCTACCATGACCACAACGACAACAGGCTTGTTTACCCAAACCGAACCAAACCGTAACACAACACTAACGCAACACCAAAATAAAAACTAGATCCTGGTTCGCGTGGGCTCTCACGGTGCTCACCTGGACGAAGACGGGGAAGATGAGGGTTTTGGGCGCCAGCGTGCCATAGGCTCCGTAGCCGGAGCACGGCGCGTGGGACTGGACCATGGTGCAGTTCTGGTAGTTGTTATAGCAAGCGGACAGGACGGGTGTCGTGGAGAGGACGAGGGACGTGGAGGAGGACGGAGGAGGCAAGGTGGTGGTTTGGAAGGAGTGTCCTCCTCCTCCTCCTGTGCTCCACTCCATGGGGGGCTGCTGGAGGAAGTGAGGCTCCTGCTGGTGGAGCCCCCTACTGGGGTGGGTCTGGTACAGCCGCCCTGGACGAGGACAGAGACACAAGCCGCGTTCCA
>OLKM01000082.1:426349-428849 GCA_900291075.1 Melanogrammus aeglefinus
ATGGTTACCTCAGGCACCCCGGTCCCCACTCAGAACAGACGCGTCGCCCAAGGTAAAGTTTGCTCTGGCTGTAAAACATCGCCGACAGGAGGAAGACAAAGACAACACGGACTGGACCGAGGTCCAGCTTAACAGTTCCAGACAGATTGAGGACCTGAAAGAGGACTCTCTCTCTGCCGCCCTCAGCAGAACAGCAGGACCACTTATTGCTCACGGCCCGCTCTGCCTGATGCTGGGGAGTCCAATTATGCACACATTACTGAATTTTACTATTTGCTGCGCTGAACAAGAAAGATAATACTATAGTATAGGCCTATGCATTGTTTAGTTGGATTAAGGTTACAAATACACACACGCACACACAAACACACTCACACACAAAAACACTCACACGGACACAGACACACAGACACACACACACAAACACAACACACACACACACCCACACGCACACACACACACACACACACACACACACACACACACACACACACACACACACACACACACACACACACACACACACACACACACACACACACACACACACACACACACACAGGCTACCTTGGAAACGGGAAATCCTATGAAGCATACGGGAAGTGCTGGCCCTGCGTCAATGGCAGTGTCTTGGACAAGGTTGTATCCCAGCTCCGTTCACACCAGGCAGTGAGGGTTGGAACAAATACTCACAGTGTATGCAAATACATACATATCTGCTTTTAACATAGGCTGCGACTTACAGAATGTTTCAGGAGAAATCAAAGTTGGCATAGTTGAGATGTTGGTTCTTTCTCAGGGTGCATGACCTCGTTGCCTTTCACCTCTTGTTTTCCACTTCTTCATATTGTAAATCTTTTGAGTGGATGACTTGAGGTCAGATTTCATCCCCATGGTCTGGCACAGCGCCTGTTCTGATGGGACTCACTGAATCAATGCAACTAAATGATGAGGCGTTTAACTCTTCCTTTGTCTTTCGACCTTCAGACACCTTGAGATGAGAAATGTTTAGGTCAAATAGAGAGAAAGTAACACCGCCACTCAGAACCACCCCCGAAAAAAGAAATGATATAGGACGAGTATGTCACAAAGAACCCTTGAGTTGGGCTGAACTGTCTGACAGTAAGGCTCAACAGGTAGCCACCACCTGGTCAGATAGACATACACGGGTGTCACTCATGACGCTAAACATTGCTCTGCTCTTTTAATGTTCCACACCTCTGCGAAAGTGTTCTGTAGAAGAATTGCGGCAAGTGAGTCTGCATATGGGCATTTATATGAATAGACAGCACATTCTACAAATGGATGTACACAAATGGACGCCTGCACTTTTCTAACCTCTGGTCGCTCAAAACGCTTTGCAATGATTGCCTCCCATTCACTCATTCTTACACACCAGCAACCTTCTGGTTGCCACGACGACCTGCGTGACCTCCTGAAATACTGCCGCCCCTGTGACCCCGCCCGGGGGTCAAGCTCTAGGTAAAACATTTGGGCTGGTCAGGTGGTCAGAGTGTCTGACAGGTTAAAGTACTCTGACATGCAGGTGTAATCAGGAGGTCCTGTTACTAGTAAATAAAGCAGCATGATTGACACACGCATGCACGCACACACACACACACACACACACACACACACACACACACACACACACACACACACACACACACACACACACACACACACACACACACACACACACACACACACACACACACACACACAGACTCACCTGAGGTAGATTTTGTCCGATACATATCCGACACAGTCTGTGGATGGTGTGCATCCTGTGGGATCTCACTCCTCTTCTCCCTCGTCTTGTCCTTTGTCCACCTAACCAACTAGTTAATAAATCCTCTTGACTGTTCACCTGCAGTCATGCCTTGTTTATGGGTCCTGTAAGGATTTTGGTCTCTGTTCTGCTGGTTCTGAGCTGGTTGAGGTCTCTGCTCTACTGGTTCTGAGCTGGTTGAGGTCTCTGCTCTACTGGTTCTGAGCTGGTTGAGGTCTCTGCTCTACTGGTTCTGAGCTGGTTGAGGTCTCTGCTCTACTGGTTCTGAGCTGGTTGAGGTCTCTGCTCCGCTGGTTCTGAGAGGAATTCTGTCTCTGCTCTGGCTGTTCTGAGCTGATTCTGAGCTGATTTGTCTTCCCTGTACTTCTTGGTACAGTAGTGATGTTGTGAACCAGGATTTAGTTCTCCTGGGAAAGGCCCAATCGAACAATACCAGGAAACAGCCTGTTCCCCTACCCCCAACCCCCCCACACTGGAGAGGTCCGATAAGCCAGGACATCCTGGAACAACAGGAGCACACACACACACACACACACACACACACACACACACACACACACACACACACACACACACACACACACACACACACACACACACACACACACACACACACACACACACACACACACACAAGCACACACACGCACACACACACGACACACACACGACACACACACACACACACAACACACACACACACACACA
>OLKM01000082.1:433849-466349 GCA_900291075.1 Melanogrammus aeglefinus
TGAATAAAATTCTCTTTAAAAATTTAGACTGTTGACAAGCATATTCTGCATTCCTTTGGAGCATAGATCACACACGACCTTAGAGAGCCAGACGGTTCAGCTGGGATTCGAACACGATGAGATTTTAAAAAACATGTTTTGGGTTCACTGGCTCTTTAAAGAATTACGTGTTGGTACAAGTATGAGTATGATGCAGCGAGTATATGACCAATGGCGTTCAAATGGAGATCCATAGATGGGCTTATCAGAGTTCTTCTCATTCAGGGGAATAGAGAGACAGGTGTGTCTTTGCTCCAAACAGCCCCTCTAGCCCCTCCCCCTTAACCTCTATGGACCAATCTAAACTCGTCCCCACCTTTAGCTCGTTTGGCCGGGGTGATGGCTTTGGTCTCCGTCGCTGGCGACCTTCAGGTGTTTGGTGCGCCCAAGCTCCGCCCCTAGTAGGTAGTACCAGCCACTGATGGACTGCATACACAGAGGGCGGGGAATACAGGATATGGAACAGATTAGAATAAAGCACAACAACTCTGGGCTGATAGGAGTAGGATTTGAGCAAGGTGATTCAAGTCCAGCAGATTGACTCCATTGAGTGAAATAATATAATGTTCACCTTGGAGGAGCGCAGCAGAGATCGAATCCCAAAACTCATGCATCCAAGGAACTCACTGCGCCTTGAGAGAGAGAGAGAGAGAGAGAGAGAGAGAGAGAGAGAGAGAGAGAGAGAGAGAGAGAGAGAGAGAGAGAGAGAGAGAGAGAGAGCGAGAGAGAGAGAAGAGCAGAAAGAAGAGGAGAGAGAGCAACACATAATTCATTCTGTGATGGAAATTTCCGGAAAATTGTGTTGAAACATTACATGTGTCATAGGAGGGAATAGTACACGGCATATTACATGGAAAGAATGAGTATTTCTGGAAGAAACTTGCTGATTGATCATCAACAACCAATAATAATCATTTGGTGGCACAATCACCGAATACACTTTAACAATGCTGATAATAATAATATAATGAGAGAGAGAGCGAGAGAGAGAGAGAGAGAGAGGAGAGAGAGAGAGAGAGAGAGAGAGAGAGAGAGAGAGAGAGAGAGAGAGAGAGAGAGAGAGAGAGAGAGTCAGACAGAGAGAGAGAGTCAGGGGGACGGACAGAGAGAGAGAGTCAGAGAGAGAGAGTCAGACAGAGAGAGAGAGTCAGACAGAGAGAGAGAGTCAGGCAGAGAGAGAGAGTCAGACAGAGAGAGAGAGTCAGACAGAGAGAGAGAGTCAGACAGAGAGAGAGAGTCAGACAGAGAGAGAGAGTCAGACAGAGAGAGAGAGTCAGACAGAGAGAGAGAGTCAGACAGAGAGATTCGTAGGAAACCCATTTCCTCCTCCAGGTACTTACCTTGAAGTCGACAGTCGACGCCTCCAAACGGTGACCTGCAGCCTCTTCAGGAGGTTCTCCGTGTCCACGTTCCTGCATGCACACACACACACAGACACACACACACACACACACACACACACACACACACACACACACACACACACACACACACACACACACACACACACACACACACACACACACACACACACAAAACCACACCCAAGCATGCACACAAATGAGGGTGTGATGGTGAATATTATAATATTCAAGTGGTGAATATAGTAGTATAACAGTGACCGTAGTGCTATAATAGTGAACGTAGTGAATAGTAGTGAATGTAGTAAAATTGTAATTAATGAATTGGAACAGGGGTCAAATTCCCGGGAAATCAATAGAAAGGATATGCCAGATATTTAGCAGGATCTATGAATGAAAGGGGCACAATGTAGCTTCGTGAATGTAGCAGTATAACAATGAATGAATTGGTATAATAGTTAATGAGGCAGTTAAAAATGGATTGTAGCAGTCTAATAGTGAAGGTAGTAGGTTGATATTGTGACTTACAGTGCAAAGTGCTGATTGTATTCTGGGTACTTGGAGTTGACAACTGTTGGCGTCTTTCTCCTGGTACTGTGGTCAACATCTGGTATCAAAGACAACTACACACACACACACACACACACACACACAACACACACCACACACACACAACACACACCACACACACACACACACACACCACACACACACACACACACACACACACACACACACACACACACACACACACACACACACATACACACACACACCCATGTGGGCAGATTTATCACCCATAACAACCAGTCCTATTGAGGGTTTGGGCCGTTCTGACCTCATCATATGTGTCACATGATCGTACCTTGACATATGTGTCACATGAGCCACAGTTTCTTCCCAGCAACCCTCGGGCCTGGTAGACTATAAATAGAGAAATCAGACACACACTATAATAATTACTGTGTTATTCGTCAGAAACAGGATGGTAATATGAAACAGAACCCTTCTCAACCTGCTCCATGCTGCTCCCATTTGGACTTGAACTAGATTTTAGACTGGATGTAGACCAGAGCGATTAGACTTACTGTGGATGTCCATTCCATCCCCCTCTAGTTGAATTGACAGCTGAAGTTGACCTATGGGAGACATGGGAACAAAGGGAAACCTTTACAGGTGTACCCAGCCAATAGGCCTAGTACCAAGAACCCCATGCTGTACAGTGGACTAGAACCAGCTTCAGGACCTTCTAAGCTGGGCAGCAGGAGCTGGCTCGTTAGGAGAGGACATTCAGAATCTGAAGGGTCAGATTACCGTTTTTTTATTTATACGCAGGATCACAGTTCTGTTCAATACTCAGTATTAACTGCAATACATAGAAACCAGCAGATACACACTTTCCATAGAAAACATTCGTGCCCTGCATACACCTCCAACGAAAACCACTATAAAGGATAAGAGAAACAGAGGAAGACTGTTCGCACTTGTCCTATTTATTATTCATCCGAGTCGCAGAGAGAGAAAGTATTTAGGATTTCTGGAACAATCTCTTGGTCGCTAGAAGCAAGATCTTTAGCCATTTTGACAGTTCAGAGTAAATCTCACTGCATCAATAAATAAGAGGAGCATTCGCGCCCCCAATGGAATCAGAGTGACAGAAATACTCCATGCATCATCATAGTCACTGTTTTCCCCTGATGACTGACCAATAAGGCAGTGGATGCAATGACCACAGGAATTCAGATGCACAGACCATGTGCTTGGTGTGTTAAGTGTATTCTGTGTGATTTCATGTCCTGTAAAATGCAAGCTGGGACAGCGACACACCACAACATGCAGCAGAAATACCACATGATCTGAGCTGACAGCAGACTGACAAACTCACCATGTCGGGGGAGCTCATTTGGCAAGTGGAAGTAACAGATCACATATGTGTTAATCAAAATCATGGTCTTACACACGTTTACGCCCACACAGTGCTATCTATGTGTGTACGTGTGTGGGTGTGTTTGCGTGTGTATGCGATTGTGAAAAATGGTTAAAAGCGGTGTTGACTGTCACTTGAATTCTATGTCTTCTGAAACAGAATGAGTCTAAAGGGTAGAGGAACGGACACACACACTCACACACACACGCTCACACACACACACACACACACACTCACACACACATACTCACACACACACACATACTCACACCACACACACACACACACACACACACACACACACACACACACACACACACACACACACACACACACACACACACACACACACACACACACACACACACACACACACACACACACACATTCCACACCCGATCCCATAGTGACCATGTTATCTATGGCATCTTTTCCATAATTAATTAAAGTTCAGCTGGGAGGTCGGAATGTTTACACTGTTTTCTGTGAGAAGGATGTGTGTGTTTATATGCAAGTGTCACTCTGTGTGTGCTTACGCCGTGCGCACACGCGAGAAAGAGAGAGTTTGAGACATGAGAGAGAGAGAGACAGTGAGAGACAGAGAGACACACTCACTCACACTAAAGAAGGTCAGTACCAGTTGAAGCAGATATAGATCTACCAGACTAGAGGGTCGACATATGCGTTAGCAGCCGAGCTAGCATCATCATTTAATTATGCGTTTTCTGTAGACAGCTGGATGATAGTTGGTTTCGGCAGCTCCAGCCCTAGTGGTCCCCATGGGTCACTACTGCTAGTGCACGTCCCCGGAAGGTTGTCCCCCAAGTGGCCATCTACCGCACTACCACAATAAAGGGACTTGTATTTCTGATTAACATGGCGATTCCAGTTGGTAACTCCAATGGGGATATCAGCATTATATTATTATTATCAGCATTGTTAAAGTGTATTCAGTGATTGTGCCACCAAAAGATTAGTATTGGCTTTTGATGATCAATCAGCAAGTTTCTTCCAGAAATACTCATTCTTTCCATGTAATATGCCGTGTACTATTCCCTCCTATGACACATGTAATGTTTCAACCCAATTTTCCGGAAATTTCCATCACAGAATGAATTATGTGTTGCTCTCTCTCTCTCTCTCTCTCTCTCTCTCTCTCTCTCTCTCTCTCTCTCTCTCTCTCTCTCTCTCTCTCTCTCTCTCTCTCTCTCTCTCTCTCTCTCTCTCTCTCTCTCTCTCTCTCTCTCTCTCTCTCTCTCTCTCTCTCTCTCTCTCAGTTGGTGCTGTCTCTGTCAATAGCTCTCTCTCTGGACGTTCCTGCATGAACAGGTCTCTCACAAGCTCCTCCCACCTCGTCCTCTCACACCAGACAGTCTGATCTTCCTCCTCGTCTTCCGCGGTGTTGGCTCCGCCGTGCTCTCCAGGAAACAGCCTCTGGCGCCCGCTGCGGTCTCCGGTCCGGTCTGCGCGCCACGCGCCGCACCAGGGCCCCCCTTCTCCGGAGCGGGCTCTTGAGTCCCCCCGGCGCTGCCAGGCCCACCGCTGGCACCAGCTCTGGCCAGGGAAGGCCTCCTCTGACCGGGGTGGCTCTGGGGGTTGTCCCCCTGGCTGGAGGTCACTGCTGGTGCTCTGGAGTTAATCTAGGGGCAGAACACTGAATTAATTATGATCATATACTCATTATGATACTATATTGTGTCTTATAAGGGACCACGGATGCTTTACTCATAGGAGACAAACCAATGTATTAATACAGGAACAGAAAATATTTAGCAAGGGTTCCCAATCGGTTCTGCTCTTTAAAGGTAAAATGGGACATGGTAACAATGTATGGGGCAAAGTGTTCACACCAAGGAATGTGTGAGGAATGTGTGAGTAGTCCACTACTGTGACACTTCTCCTGCTGTTGCCTTAATTAACCCATTTATTTAACACGCAAATGTCTCTTCAATGTTTGTTCATATGACATGGCTCAACCTTGTACAGTGTGGGTTACTTATTGACCGCATTTTACCAAGATAAAATAAATTCCAAACTATTTTTGAGGTCATGTACAACTCTTGTTGAAATGTGATCGTTGCCTGCCTTATAGTACAGTTGTAATCCTAAACCAAAGGCCCCCCTCCACTCTGCACGTTCTGGAGGACAGTGGAAGACAGGGTCATTAGGTCTGACAAAAGAATGTGTTCAACTGCAGCGGCGGTTGTTAGCAACTCGTTACAGAGAGTGCCGTGAGCCACTGGGAGTATATCTTAAGTCGTTTCTGTAATGCAACGTTTAACGACGTTTAAAGAGGCTAAATCCGAGTGACAAATCTGTCACCCAATCGATGATATGCAGCGTGTTTAGCCTACCCTACCCTGGCACTTATTCTTTGTATTCACTAAATACAGGTAAAGTCCACAGAATGTCTTCCATTGCCATCACAATCATCTCTGTGGCCCAACCTGTCTGGTACCAGCACACATGACTGTTGTCCCCTCTGATCAGAGGCACTACAGCGAGATGTGGACGTACTGTACAGCGTAGGTGCTTATGGTTTTACATGTTGGGTAGAGCCCTGATCACATCCGAAGACACATGTTCGGCACACATCTTGTTTTGTAATGTTACACTCCAATCCGTGTCGGACACTATTGAGCAAACAAAGGTGCGGACGTGTGCAAACAATGACGGCGTAGAGCTGCTTTGAGAACGGGTTGCTGGGTTAATTACCGTGGGAGCAGCAAGGGGCCCAACAGAGGGTAGAGGGTCCAGACGGGTCCTCTTGATCACAGCCACCCTGACCTGCAGGCCCGCACTGCCCTTCACCAGCAGCCCCCTGGACTGGACCAGAGCCTGGCTGGACTGGAGCTGAGCCTGAATGGACTGGATCTCCTGTCCATTGGGTTGGAGCAGCGCTCTACTGGACTGGATCAGCTCTCTACTGGACTGAACCTGCACTCCACTCCCATGTCTACTGCTCATGCCACCCGGTCCACAGTCCACTGCAGCTCGAGCCTTGGCTCCAACTCTGGTTATTCTCATCATGGAACCTGTCGCATATTGGGGCCGGTTCTGGTCAAGGGTCCATGTTTTCCACACGTCGCTCTCAGAGTAGTTTGTCTCCTTCAGGATCCCAGCTCCTAACTCTGAGGGCCTGGCAGAACAGAAAACACCATGTGTATTTGTGTATGTGTAGATTGTCTGCATTGATTGTCCTTGAATAATGTGTGGTGTGTGTGTGTGTGTGTGTGTGTGTGTGTGTGTGTGTGTGTGTGTGTGTGTGTGTGTGTGTGTGTGTGTGTGTGTGTGTGTGTGTGTGTGTGTGTGTGTGTGTGTGTGTGTGTGTGTGTGTGTGTGTGTGTGTGTGCGTGTGTGTGTGTGTGTGTGTGTGTCTGTGTGTGTCTGTGTTTGGGAGTGTGTGTTTGTGTGAGTGTGAGGTGTGTGTGTGTGCATGCGTGTGTGTGTGGGCATGTTTTAGTAAAGTGTGTGAGTGTGTGTGTGGTGTGCGGTGTGTGGTGTGTGTGTGTGTGTGGTGTTTGTGATGTCTGGTGTGTCTGTCCATGCGTGTGTGTGTGTGTGTGTGGTGTTGTCGTGTCCGAGTGTGTGCGTGTGTGTGGTGTGTCAGTAATGCGTGTGTCGTGTGTGTCAGTAATGTGTGTGTACATACTGTGTGCATGGTCTCCGCAGGTTCGTGGTTCCTCTGTTTCTCTGGACTGGGTTCTGGTTCTCCTTCCAGCTTCCACCTCTCCCCTTCCTCTCCTCCTCCCTGTTCCTGGGGTCTTCTGTGCTCCTCCTCTTGCAGGTTGGTGGGTGAAAAAGGGCTTCCTGATGCTGAAGGAGAACTCTTCCTTGAAAGGGCCTGTGTGACAGGTCAAAGGTCAATCGAGTCTCCCCTATAGCAGTGTTTCCCAACCTGTGGGCTGCAACCCGCCTGATATGCAAATGAGGCCATTGCGGCATAAGTTGTAAGCAAACTACAACTGATCACTTATTGTGACATTTACACATTTGTTCACTGGGACATCATATCACGGGCAGATGTTGATGCGGTTAGAACAATGTGTGGGGAAGTTCATGAAAAATGTTTATCATTTTGGTTCGCAAGAGATCGGGAACCCCTGCCCTAGACGAGTAACCTGCCTCAGTGACATATATACAGAGAGGCTTTGGTATTAGCACGCTGTGCTGTAGTTTAGCACCGAAATCTGTGTTTGTGTGCTACACATTAACATACCAGCCCCCCCGCACAGTTTAGAATGTGTTTGTGTTTGCATTGGTGTGTGTGTGTGTGTGTGTGTGTGTGTGTGTGTGTGTGTGTGTGTGTGTGTGTGTGTGTGTGTGTGTGTGTGTGTGTGTGTGTGTGTGTGTGTGTGTGTGTGTGTGTGTGTGTGTGTGTGTGTGTGTGTGTGTGTGCGTGCGTGTGTGTGTGTGTATGTGTGTGTGTGTGAGAGTGAGATGATGGTGCCTCCCTCAAAGGGCATTCTGAAATTTTTTTGCTAGTCTGCTCATTTTTCCATGTGTCAGGAACTCACTACAATGGTTTCACTGTTCAGATTTGTTTTGAGGTTGTTTTCGGGGTTCAGGTATTACTTAATCAGAGCTCGACCTTGACACACACCACTTGTTTTGGTTTCACGGCACTCATTTATTTTGCATTTGTTTGGACAACTGGACATTGCTGTAGAGCAGAATTAAAAAACAAATGGGGTGAGCCAGAACTATAAAGTCAAGTTTACCTAGGGCAACTAGACAGCAGGAACTTTGCGTTGGAACTAGGAACCATTGGAGAATGGTTGGTTCCACCGCAAGATGTTGGTTCTACCGCAGGAACCACGGTCTAAATGAAGTTCCAGGGGACATTCCTTTACCCCCAGAGGTGCCCAGTCAGGGGGATCTGTGGCTATTCATAGAAGGACTCTGGTCCTCTAGGATTGAGGTTGTCTGAGTTGATTGGTCGTAACGAGGGATCAGACATTTGAATGTTCAGCGACCCAAACATTCAAGCACACACACACACCACGCGCGTGCACACGCACGGGCACAGGCACACAGGCACACACACACACACACACACACACCTCCCCCCCCCCACACACACACACACACCACACACACACACACACACACACACCACACACACACACACACACACACCACACACACACACACACACACACAACACACACACACACACACACACACACACACACCCCATGCTGGGCCCTCCCCTCTGGTTACCAACAAGGAGGAAACACTTTCATATTCATCAACCAAACGACAACCAATGCCTTCCACCTTTGTATTGTCTTCTTCTGTGTGTGTGTGTGTGTGTGTGTGTGCGTGTGTGTGTGTGTGTGTGTGTGTGTGTGTGTGTGTGTGTGTGTGTGTGTGTGTGTGTGTGTGTGTGTGTGTGTGTGTGTGTGTGTGTGTGTGTGTGTGTGTGTGTGTCTCTCTCTCCTTGCCGACGGTCGAATGCAGCCTAGTTTGGCCATTGATTAAAAACAGATGTTGTCACATCTGTGTCTGTAAGTAATACTTACACAAAAACATTCAAAGAGTTAACGTGTAAATACTATTCAAACCGAAAACTTAGATTCATAAGATAAAATGCCTACTGTCAATAGTGATTAAAGCGACAAAACATTGCCTAGAAAACAATTGTATGTAGGTCTAGTCATTATATGTGGCGTCATGCTGAACTCTCGGTCAGTTAGCCACTCGATTGAAAACAAATATAACGTTCCCAAAACGCTTGAGGAAATAAATGAAGGATAAGTAAGTAATAAGTAATAAAATACACAATTACCTCTTTATCTTGTCTCCTGTTCTGTCCATTGTGAGTCAGTTACCTTTGGAAGTCGCGTCTCCTCGTACAAGATGACCTGAATAAAAACCCTAGGCTGCAGCAATTCATCCAAAGGAAAAAAAAAGAGCAGGAAAAAACTCTGCTTCTCCTGGAATCGATCTCCACTTTTCAATACTTGAATGAACACAGAGAATTTTCAAACCAGCCGCCCCAAACCCAAAACTGTGGTTTAATGAGGCGCCGCGCCCCCTCCTCCTCATCCTCATTCCGCCCCCCTGCCTGCTGAAGTCTCTCCTCCAATCCCGGAGCGCAGTTCAAATCTCCGAGCAGCGATCATGTAAACATATTAAAGTGTGTGCGTGTGTGTGTGTGTGTGTGTGTGTGTGTGTGTGTGTGTGTGTGTGTGTGTGTGTGTGTGTGTGTGTGTGTGTGTGTGTGTGTGTGTGTGTGTGTGTGTGTGGGGTTCCAGTAATTGCGTTACCGGAGGAACTAAGGGCAGGCAGAATGCGTTACCGGAGGAACAGGCAGGCAGGACAGGGAGCAGAATCCATCCACGGCGTGTTAATGCCCTCAACACACAAACGAGACATGCACACGTAAAAACATTTTCCGACTTGTTTTAGTATTCAACAGGCCTACGTTTTGCGGTTTATTTTTTGAAACACGTAAAAACGTAAACCATTCCAAATAAGACTTAGATTAAAACGAATGTGCATTTCACATCTATAGCAGTATTTTAAATAAAATAAGTCCCAGGAATATTTGAAGCAATTTCCATGATGTTATTGTTTAATCAATTGTTTTACAAAACAATAAGTCACCGATAATAACGACTTGTGTTATTGCTCTATCGAACCACAAGGGGGCGTGAGCGCACCCCTCAGCGCACACGCTCACACGCTTAATTTAGGAGCGCAGTCTGCAGCAGTGGACTGACGGACCCGCGACACGCTCCTCAGATCAGGAACGACGCTCATCCACCTGAGCGACAGCTCTCAGGTCCTTGTCGATTTTAAACCAGGATTTTTCAATTCACTGAGACTGTCTCTGCGTGCCGATGTAGCCTGACGTTACCCCCTCTGTATCACAGGTGAGTGGACTTTTCGACAATACTAACGATAGGGACTATAGTTTTAATGGATTAGCATTGTAGTAAGTCACCAATGATGGTTCATAGCGATTAACGCGGTAACAGATTGCATATCAGCTTGAAATGCGTTTGGGGTGTGTTATTTCGTTTTTCTTTAGGATAATGAACGAAAGGTGGACAATCATGAACAACAGCGCCTCGGAGCTTGATGCCAAACAACAAAAGAGCAACAAGGTAGATGGGGGGGGGGGGGGGGGGGGTGCATGTCTAAGGGAAGGTGTCAGTGTTGATTTCCCTAAGAAGGAAGGTTCACTTAAGTCGAGTGTTTGACAGATCCAGGTGCCACTAATCTGGTGCATCTGCCACCGCTCCTGAGAGCTGATCTCAGCCCTTCTGTTCACCACCAGATCAGACTTTAGTACCTAAACATATACAAACTCATCACTACTGTATCAGTTCTGTTCACCACCAGAACATACCGTCAACTGACTCAAACTCGTCACTACAATATCAGTCCTGTTCACCACGAGAACACACTGTCAATTGACTTTAGTTACTAATTAATCCAAAGTCATTGTCAAGTGTCATTGCTATTCCTACATTGGATTTTGTGTGTATCTTTGGTACCCTGTCTCTTTTATCTTGCTCTACTTCTATTCATGTTCTGTTTTGACGAGCTCTATTCTATAATTTTGTTACCTTGTACTTCTACTAGTGGGTCAGGTCTCCCTCCAAAAATAGCCTTTAATCTCAAGGGACTTCCTGGTTAAAAAAAGGTTACATCAAATAAATAAATACAAAATATGTACTAACTAAAATGAAATATAAAAACTCATCATTATGTACTTACTAAACTATACTTTGCATAATAAAAAGTCTGTTTCAACATAATTTATATTGTTCATATATAGTTTTTTATGCAAATAACCAACATTGCTATATCAGCCCTCCCATTCAACACAAAAATGCTAGAGCTATAAAATATGCTTTATATTATAATAGGCCTTGAAGAGTAACTATACTCTACATGATCTCTGATCGCATGTTTTATTATTGAGCTGGTTAAGCTACAGCTGGTGAGGCTAATAGAGGGTTAGATATTGATAGACAGGTAGCAAAAATAAACTAACGTTTTTTTATGTGTGTGTGTGTGTGTGTGTGTGTGTGTGTGTGTGTGTGTGTGTGTGTGTGTGTGTGTGTGTGTGTGTGTGTGTGTGTGTGTGTGTGTGTGTGTGTGTGTGTGTGTGTGTGTGTAGAGTTGTTGTAATGTCCTACTGTGGTGCATCCTCATTCTATTAGCAATTTTAGGAGTTGTTGCTGCAACTATGACTGTTCTGTACCTGAATCAATATCCACTCCCATTCATCAGCAGGTATCTATGTTTTTATGTACGTACGTATCCTATTATGTTGTAGTATGTAGTTATGTATGCATGTAGTATGGTATGTACATGTAGTATGTATGTATGTATATGATGTATGTATGTGCATGTATGTATGTATGTATGTATGTATGTATGTATGTTATGTATGTAGTATGTATGTATGTATGTTGATGATTATGTATGTATGTATGTATGTATGTATGTATGTATGTATTATGTATGTATATTATGTATGTATTATGTATGTATGTAGCTGTATCACCATCCATCCATCCATCCATCCATCCATCCATCATCCATCCATCCATCCTCATCCATCATCATCATCCATCCATCCATATCATCCATCCATCCATCAATCCATCATCCATCATCCATCCATCCATCCATCCATCCATCATCCATCCATCTATCATCCTATCTATCTAATACTTATTCATCTATCTATCTACTATCTATCTATCTATCTATCTATCTATCTATCTATCTATCTATCTATCTATCTATCTATCTATCTATCTATCTATCTATCTATCTATCTATCTATCTATCTATCTATCTCTACCTGCCTGCCCTTTGTCTGCCTGTTTGTCTGTCTTTTGTCTGGCTGTCTGGCTATCTATCCTTCTCTGTCTCATTCTCTCTCTCCAACTATATCTTCCACTGTACATCTCTCTCTCTCTCTGTCTGTCTTTCTGTTAAAAGAAGAAAGAAAACATAAGAAAATAAATAGAAATAGAAATAAGAGGTATAACAAAATAGTTAATATGTAGAATATGTAGATATGAAGGGTTGTGGTGAAATACTTCTGTGCTACTGTGAACAACGCTTATGTTACATGTAATACCAGTGCTATTCATTTAGTACCATCCCCTTTTTTGTTAATACGTGTTCTATTCATTTGGCCTCCGCCACCCCCTCTTTTGTTAATACTTCTTCTATTCATCTCTTTGTGAAAAGGAACAGTGCAGCCCTTCCAGGAGCATCTCCCATCATCTCAACTAATCAAAAGGAGAATGGTGCTTTGGTTACAGTCTCTCTCGGCGACGGTGAGCCGCTTAGCATTTATATGGATCCCAACTGCCCAGATTACAGCAACGATTTCCTAAGATGGGAGGAAGTTCAGAATTCTCTGCTGAGTCTCCTGAGAAATCATAACACGGACAACTGGCAAGAAAGAGGATTGGTCCAAAAGTTAGGGGAGGAGCTAAAGCTGTTAGCTGGACACGCCCACAGCATGCGGGTGGAAGCTGAAACGCTAAAAAGAGGCCAAAATGCTCTGATGGAAAGAATTAATATCCTACAGAGTGAACAGAGTCGCATTGCACAGGTAATAAACGAACAAAGATAAATAGCTAAATAGCACTACACTAGCTAAACTAGCTAAACTAACCATCTATTTAATGATAAAAGTTTAATGTTTAAGGGGTTGTAGGTACGATTTGAGTGTTGTAAAAAGAGAGTGCAGAAAGATAAGGAGAAACCAAGCTTTTAAAACTACCCCCCGTCCCCCCCCGTCCTCTCCCTCTCTCGTGATTGACAGGCAAAAGGGATTTCTTGAACCAATCGGGGAGAAGAGATGCCCTGTTAGGTAGGAAATGAGCTGGTAGTGAAAGGTCAATTGGCTCATTCAGAGACATACACAGTCAAATAGAAACAGATATTCTCAGCTGAAGGATGGCTATGCTATCTACACTCAAATAAACAAATAATAGCATTTAAATCTTACCTACAGCACCTTAACCAGAACTAACTAGAACTAAGTTAATATAACTAGAACTAGAAGATAACTTAACTAGAATTAAGATCCCAGAATTAATAAGCTAGATATTATCACTCAATTGTCTGTCTGTCTTTCTGTCTGTCTAGTTATTGTCAGAGAGTCAGGGTGGAGTTTCCAAGGTTGTGCGTTCGGTCGCTGATTCCCTGCATGGACTGCAGAGAGAGACAGAGAGTCTGAGGACCATGAAGACGGAGCTGCAGAAACCAAATGACTTTAGACAGACAAAAGGTACACACGCACACACGCACACGCACACAGACACACAGACACACACACACACACACACACACACACACACACACACACACACACACAACACACACACACACACACACACACACACCACACACACACACACACACACATAGAAACCAAATGAATTTTAGACCAAGACAAAAGTACACACACGCACACCACACGCACACGACACACAGACACACACCACACCCACAACACACACACACACACACACAACACACACACACACACAACACAACACAACACACACAAACACACACACAAACACACACACATATATAAATAATATATTATATATATTATAATAATATATTATATATAATATATATATTATATATATATATATATAATTATATATATATATATATACAGTATACATTTGTGTGATTCTACTATCTACTATAGATGGGTTAACACAAGTGCAGATTACAATAATTATGGCTCCTTTCAGTTTCAAAACTAGTGAAGAAACTGGTGTTACACCTTGAGCTGCAGTCTGTTAAAAAGCTAATACTTAATTGATTCCAGACGGTATTTCGGATATTGTCCCCGCAGGCTTCAGACCACAGGACTGTAGTGAGCTTCTGGATGCAGGTTTTACACAAGATGGAGTTTATTCCATCTTTCCGACTCACGAGCCACGGGGGTTCCCCGTCTACTGTGACATGACCACAGATGGCGGCGGATGGACGGTACAAACACACACATGCACACGCACACCACAACATGCATCGTCATGATCATGAATGGTGAATCCGCCTCACTCAATCAACACATTCAAAACAAACACAGACTCACAGAACTCTGGTACATACTCACACAACAGAACTCAACAATTTAAACATCCACCACTTGTTGATATTTAATCACATTTTATTATCCTTATTTAATTACCTTAATGTTTCAACGACACAATTCGGTAACCAATGACATGTTGTCATATCCATGTATCACACGTCATCCAGTCAAGCAGTTGGCAGTGGTTGTACTTTAAACAGATTTGAAAGACAACTCCAATCAATCTGCATTTCTTACCACCAGCAAGTCCTTTAAGTAGATTAGCAGTACCGCAGTGCACTGCCTATGGCCGTTCCAGGGCTTAGCTACTCTCTGTTTGGGGCCTTCCTCTTCTACAACCATGTTAGATCAGAGGCATGGTGCCGGTATCCTCTAGCGCCATGTTGGACTAGATCTGTGTGACCATCCTGTTAGCTTACTGCTGTTAGCGCCAAGTGGGACAAGGGTGTGTTGGCAGCCTGGTAGACTACTGCTGTAAGGGCCAGGTTTGAGGCCCTTAAGGCAGACAAGAAAGAGAAAGTGAGTATGGTGAGATGTGACTCTGTAAATTCTGACCTGTGCTGTGTATGTATGTGTGTGTGTGTGTGTGTGTGTGTGTGTGTGTGTGTGTGTGTGTGTGTGTGTGTGTGTGTGTGTGTGTGTGTGTGTGTGTGTGTGTGTGTGTGTTGTGTGTGTGTGTGTGTGTGTGTGGTGGTGATGTGTGTGTGTGTGTGTGTGTGTGTGTGTAAAGGTGATACAGCGGAGAAGTGATGGTTCAGTGAATTTCTTCCGTGGATGGACTGCATACCGTGACGGATTTGGACAAGTTACTGGGGAACATTGGCTAGGTACACACACACACACACACACACACCACACACCACACCACACACACAACACACACACACACACACACACACACACACACACACACACACACACACACACACACACACACACACCAGTGTTTCCCCCAGCACTGTAATGGTTAAGGCCTTAACAACATAGGGCCCCGCCTTGACTACCGATGTATACAAAAAAAAAGAATTTATTTATTTATTTATATCAATATTTTGTAATTATTATGCAATAACAAAATACAAAACTCTCATAGGGAAAGAAAAAATAAAGAGCAATAATGCATCGTGTTGAAAACAATAGTCGTGTCATAATGCTTTTTGAATGGAATTGAAACGGCGGCATCAGGTGGTTGTATATATTATTGCGAACTGAAACCCTCACCAAAAGCCCCCCCCCCTGCTCCTTGACCACCTCGACTAAGACATTTTCTGGGGGAAACACTGCACACACACACACACACACACACACACACACACGCACAACCATACAACCACACGCACACACACACACTCCATTGCATGTATTCTCACGGTTTTGTGTTTGTCTGTGTGTGTGTGTTTGTGTGTGTGTGTGTGTGTGTGTGTGTGTGTGTGTGTGTGTGTGTGTGTGTGTGTGTGTGTGTGTGTGTGTGTGTGTGTGTGTGTGTGTGTGTGTGTGTGTGTGTGTGTGTGTTTGTGTGTGTGTGTGTGAACACGTGTGTTTGCGTGGGCCAGGTCTCCAAAGGATGTTTTATCTGACCGGGTTCGGCCATTCTGAGCTAAGAATCGACATTGCGGACTTTGAGAATGGGACTGCGTACGCTAGCTACGGCCTGTTTGCTGTGGGCCTGGACTCTGTGAACCCTGATGAAGACGGCTACGTTCTTACAGTGGACCACTACTCGGGCACTGCAGGTGCTGCTGCTTACTCTGCTGATAATACTGTGCATAGTTACAGACTGCTAACTATTCCAGCTCTGTGACTTCTACCTCATAACTACCCACTGCTAACTATTCCAGCTCTGTGACTTCTACCTCATAACTACCCACTGCTAACTATTCCAGCTCTGTGACTTCTACCTCATAACTACCCACTGCTAACTATTCCAGCTCTGTGACTTCTACCTCTCATACCGCAACCTGCTACTACAAGTTCAAGTTCAAAGTGGTCCCCAAGGGGAAATGGGTTTTGGAGAACCCCAGAGACAGTCAATGTAATAAAACAAGATTTATCCAACGTCAGTTAAAACGTGCACGCTAAAAATTGAACTTGCAGCATTTTACATCGATAAAGCTAATCAAAACCCCCTGTAAGCACATACACCTGCACGCTGGGACAAGAATCACCTTCTGCTGCTTCACTCATACCACTGTGTCAGATACGTGGGACGCACGCGGAGCCAAAAGCGTCTGCAGACAATTTCATGTTTTCCATTAAAACTCACACTTTTATTCAACAGTTTTCAGCTTTGCTAACACAATTGCATAAGGGTTTTCTAATCATCTTTTACCACGATGAGCTAGTGAACAATGTACCATTAACACAGGAGTAATGGTTGCTGGAAATGGGCCTCGGTACATCTATGTAGATATTCCATAACAAATCAGCAGTTTCCAGTGAGAATAGTCATTTACCTCATTAACAATGACTAGACTGTATTTTTGATTAAATTAATTTTATATTCATTTAAAAAACAGTGATTTTATTTAAAAAAAGATGGACATTTCTAAATGACCCCAAACTTTTGAACGGTAGTGCTTACGTGCACCGTTTGAAAAATATAAACAGAAGCTTTTATGCAGAGCCATAAATACCTAGATAGATAGAGATCAGGCGCAAGTCAAGTGCAATTCAACCTCTGCTGCCGCTTCTGTTGTTGCTGCTGCTGCTATGAAGGACAACTCTAATATTCTCATTCCTATCACCCATCATCATTCATCATCAGGGGACTCCCTCCTGAAGCATTCTGGGATGCAGTTCACCACCAAAGACCGGGACCAGGACCAGTCGGAGAACAACTGCGCGGCATACTACCAGGGGGCGTGGTGGTACCGCAACTGCCACACCTCCAACCTCAACGGGCAGTACCTGAGGGGAGGCCATGCCTCCTACGCCGACGGCGTGGAGTGGTCCAGCTGGACGGGCTGGCAGTACTCCCTAAGGTCCTCAGAGATGAAGGTCCGCCCCAATAAAAACCCCGCCCCCAGGAGCTCCGCTTCTCACTCGGACTCTGAGCCCCGCCCTGTTCTTAACTGATAGCGCTGCCTTTTACACTGTTTGATTAGAATAGACTCAGTTTGGTGATAATCGTGGGCTATTTACCTGTGCAAATATCTCTATATATTATATTTATGTATATTGTATATTAATGGAGAACTTTTTTTCTTTGTTTTCTGACTATATCTGTTTAACATCCATTCTGGCCTGGGCTATGTCGGTATATATTTCCAGTCAGAATGCGCATAATGCGTTACCATAAATCAAAAATTAGGAAAAATAAGTGATGCTTTTTTAAGAAAACTCTAAAACAATGATAGTATCTGCCATGGTTCTTCAATCCCAAGTCAGAATCTTGTGTAGGCCAACTCATTTTTGCACGTCCTGCTTACTTATTATGTCTTCATAGGAATTCACCTGTTTCGATTTCTGTGTGTTCACCTCAATTGATGATCATTGGAGACTTTCAAACTCCTAAGAGATCTCATGTAGTATATTTAGTATCTTAACAGGCGTTATACATATCAGAAGATTTTATGAATGGTTTTATGAATAATGAGATTGTTTATTTATTTCACAGTTGATGTAGTGTTTCTTATCTGCTCATGTCGGCTATTTATATAGCCTACTCTTCTTTTCGCTGTCTGGACCCAATTTCTTATATTCAATTACATTAAATGATTATAGAGATGATGATGTATGTGTCATAAAGCAAGTGTGCGCGCACACGTACACACACACCCGCGCTCGCAGAGAGGAATAATAAATATTAATATATTTGACAAATATACAACCTTTATATAATGTCACAAAAACGACCACAGCGACTACATTACGAGTCACTTTCACCCATTTAGAATAGTGCGATTTTGTCACTGAATATCGCATACAGTCTATGGATGAATCATATGGATTCGAATGGACTTCCGCTGCCGATGACGAGGATGATACGTTATGTAAATTAGCATGGAGAAAGCGACCGTGATTCGCGGGAAAAGTGAAAAAATGGCGCCGTCCGAGTTTGAAGTTTAGCGCCGCCGCGCAGCAGAGTTTCTTCTCCCTCGACTAGCAGTAGCAGAACCCCGGGCAGCTGCAGCCACAGACAGGCTGCACCAGACTCACTCAAAGTAAGTAAAGAGATTTCATCCTTTAAACATCCTCACTGTCTGTAATATATATGCACACGACTTCTGTTGGTTTCTGATCATTTTCTCCGTAATGTCATGAATCTATATTATAAGGAAAAATAACTCGATGTGTAAAAAGGCTGTCCAGTGTGGCTGATTGGATGCGATGCTTGTCAAGCGACATTTGTATAACTTTTGTAAAAGAGTTGGTAGACCTACAATAGACGCGGTCATTGTAGAGCATCGTTTATACTGAATGTTTTGTCTGAAATAGGTCCTTCTCTTTGGGGTCGATTTGGGAGTTTTGCTGTCAAAAAGTTCTGCTTTCGATTTCTGTCATCGTTAGAGACTTAATCATACTCACTAAAAATGTCAGTAGGCATTTAACGGTAGGCATTATGAACAAAGTGGATTGTTTTAAAAAAGAGATAGTACATACTCCACTATTTGAGCAGACACAACCGCCCCTCCGCCTCCCATCATCTCTATTTCAATGGAGCATGCGCGACATTATAACAAAATCCCCTGGCGGTTTGTAAAGTTAATAAATGAGTCACAAGTAGGCCTTCTCGTTTTCCGGTAAAACCACATTAACGTTTGCTTCATCAATTGACACACCTGTTAACGCAGTATCCATTTTCCTTTTTCTTATGCCTTTATATTTTTTTATTACATTTACTGTGATAAACGTCAACACGTGGATCGACTCCTCCCCTATATTTCCCTCATTTGTTTTCGCTTTTCCAATCTAGTGCCACTCCCGTTCTATCTAGCCTGTCTGTAGCATCAGAACAAGGAGGGTGTCACCTGGATGGCTTGGTAATCAGAAGGGGGCCCTGTAACACACACACAGCTGTTACAACGGGAGCAAAGTGGACCTAATCAGACTGACATCGTAGCTGTAGCCCGTAGCCTTTACTTGTGATCACACACAGTGTGACATGTATATATTCAACCATATCAACGGTATGTCTGTGGGCCCACCCTCTCAGCAGGATGTTGGAGGACCTGGCTGAGGGCTACTGTAGCAGTCCAGAGCCCCCATCCCTGCAGGGCTCCGGTTGCAGGTCAGGGGTCAGCAGGCGTGTCCCAGCCGAAGCCCTGGAGTGCAGCCTCACCGTGGAGCAGTATGTCCTGTGCCACTGGTCTGACGGCCTGTACTACCTGGGCCGCATACAGAGGGTACGCCTCACACCAGCCATGCACACAAGCATGCAACACAACAATATCAGCGCCCGGTGCATTACAGACACGTAAACAGTGCCGCTTTTCAACACACGGCTAACATACACACAGGTAATACACATTTTTAGCACATATCACATTCAAAACCAAAAATCTAATTACAGGACACTAATCAGTTTATGGTTAATATTCACATACTTAATAAATAATATAAAAAATAAATAAATCATGGTTTGGTTCAGAATGAAAGAAAGCCTTCCACCTGCCCCCCCTGGTGGGGAAAAGGGAGAGCTGCATCTTTGAGAGACAGGAAGATTGATGAGAGCTCAATCTTTGAAAAGGGTTAAAGTCTTTAAACATTCATGATGGGAAATATTAGTTTTACTGTTGAAGAAATAGAAAAGAAAGTACCGGAAATACTGAAGAATACAGGAAGTTCTAACACTACTCAAGTATACTCATCATTTATTAGAAAATCTACAGATTATAAAGTGTATTTTTATCCCTAGATGTTGTACAAGACAAGCTCTACCATACTTACAATATTGAACAATTATTATTCAAACTATAATTTGTGCTATTTGTTTTCCTCCAACCAGGTCAGTCCTCAGCGTCAAAGCTGCTTTGTGACGTTTGAGGACAACTCCCGCTTCTGGGTCCTCTGGAAGGACATCCAGCATGGTGGGTTACCAGTCCAACATACTGGGAGATAGACCAGTTACACTTAGTGGGGGCTGGACTGGACCTAGGAAGATAGACGGGGACACGGACTTGGGAAGCTAGACTACGAGATGGAATGGGAAGTTCCAAGTCCGTCTCCCAATCTAGCGTTCCCAGTGGAAACACTAGACTGGGAAATGGACTGGAGATTGCAAGACTGGGAGATGGACTGGGAAAGATAGACTAGGAGATGGGACCGGGAAAACTGGATTGGGAGATGGACTCCCATTGGAATCCCATTGCACGTGTTCTTCTTTCATTCACATGCTTTCTGACCCTGCAGCCGGCATCCCGGGGGAGGAGCCTCACTGCTCAGTGTGTCAGGAGGAGTGGGACCAGAGTGATTCTAGTAGCCACGGCAACCGCATCCTCATCTGTGGCAAGTGTGGCATCGGTAAGTTGGTGGGCAATAATAAATTACTAGTTCACACTGAAAGCAAAAGTGAGCCAAATCTTTTTTGCTCTTGTGTGACTCCGATAGGATTTATTTCAGTGTGAGCAGAACAAATCACATTGAATCGTATCGTTTAATTTCTGTTTTCAGTCAGTTTCATAATTGGTCATTTACCAGAAACGGGTCCAGATACAAATACAAAAAAAATCTGTTGTTAAAAACGTCATTATGCAGCAGTGGCCTCTTCAATAACTACGTATGTCTGCAAACGGTTAAATGTTGAGTATCTTCTGTGTTTTGGATTTCAGGTTTTCACCAGCAGTGCCACAGTCCTCCCGTAGAGGGCAGCAATGAGCACGCTCCATGGTTCTGTCGCCGGTGCATCTTCGCTCTAGCTGTCAGGGTAAGGCCACACACACACAGACAGATGACACTCACACACACACACACACACAGATGACACATGTCATAAAATGTGTCCTGAGAAGTCTTTTGAGAACTGTGATTACAAAATAATTTGACCTGACAACCGCACACAAACCCACTAAACACTCAAATTGACCACGTGTGTGTTTTTACTCCCAACAGAAAGGGGGCGCTCTTAAGAAGGGACCCATAGCTAAGGCCCTGGTGGCCATGAAGCAGGTGTTGCCCTATGACCCGGATGCATTGCAGTGGGACTCGCAGCATCGGACAAATCAGCAGCAGTGTTACTGCTATTGCGGCGGCCCCGGAGAGTAAGACCACCCAATCACTGAAGCTTGGGACATTAACAAACAGAGATCTCTGTAGCCTTATTATGAAAAGGGCTGTGGTTTCTCTGCTAATGCATTTTGTGTCGTTGTTAATATGATTACGGTGTGTATGCTTCTTGTTAAAGGCCCTGATCTGCTTTGTACAGGTGGTACCTGAAGATGCTCCAGTGTTGGAAATGCCAGCAGTGGTTCCATGAAGCCTGCATTCAGTGTGTGCAGGACCCCATCATGTTTGGAGACAGGTACCTCCTCTCCTCAAAGCCAAGACGTCTTGGCACATGTCTATCAAAACCCCAGATTGTGACGCTGTGGTTTGCTACAGTTGTCTTAAGCTGTGGTTAGTCCACAGTCGCCCTCACGCTCTGGTTTGCTACAGTCGCCCTGTGTCTCAAGCTGTGGTTCCCCCTGCCTCTGCCCCAGGTTCTACCTCTACCTATGCTGCGTGTGTAACAAGGGCACTGAGTATGTGCGTCGGCTGGCGCTGCGCTGGGTGGACGTGGTCCAGCTGGCGCTCTACAACCTGGGCCTCAGCAGGAAGAAGAAGTACTTTGAGCTGGAGGAGATCCTGGGCTTCATCTCTACTCACTGGGAGCAGCTACAGCTGGGCAAGGTCTGGAGCCGACCCCTTACTGTACTAGACCAATACTGCTCCCTACTATACTGTACTAGACCAATACTGCTCCCTACTATACTGTACTAGACCAATACTGCTCCCTACTATACTGTACTAGACCAATACTGCTCCCTACTATACTGTACTAGACCAATACTGCTCCCTACTATACTATACTAGACCAATACTGATCCATACTATACTGTACTAGACCAATACTGCTCCCTACTATACTATACTATACTAGACCAATACTGATCCATACTATACTGTACTAGACCAATACTGCTCCCTACTATACTATACTATACTAGACCAATACTGATCCATACTATACTGTACTAGACCAATACTGCTCCCTACTCTTCTAGATCAATACTGCTCCCTACTCTTCTAGATCAATACTGCTCCATACTCTTCTAGACCAATACTGCTCCATACTATACTATACTAGACCAATACTGCTCCATACTCCACTGTACTAAACCAGTACCATTACACTAAATGATGTACTAGTTAGACTATACAGGGCACTAAACTACTTTTTTTCTATTTTCATTTTTTATGCAGTTGGCTAATACCCCTGCCTCAGAGAAGGAGAAACACATCCTGGACGCTTTAAACAAGTACAAGAGCAAGTAAGACACACACACACACACACGCGCGCACGCACACAGACTTTTAAATTACATTTGGATTAATTGCGCATTAGAAGACCGTTTGATCATTTTAAAAACGTTGTTAATCAGTTCTTTGATGAATAACTGAAATCAAAATCACAATATCCCAACAAATTCCATGAACGACCCATAAACCTTTGAAGGATAAGTGGTTGTATGTCGGATGTATAAAGTTTAACAGAGCAGATCCATCTACACCACTGACAACAGTTCTTTGTAATAGTTTAGACCCAGATCTTAAGATTAGGATTGTTTATAAGATGTGCGGTTGTTTGCACAGGTTCCTGTGTGGGAAGGAGATAAAGAAGAGAAAATGTATTTTCCGACTGCAAACGCGCGTTCCTCCCAACCCCCCCTCCAAACTGTTTCCTGAGCGAACCCAGAGAGATGGGGGGAGGGGACGCAAAGGAGGAGGGGCCAAGAACAGGTAGACCCCGCCCCCCAAACACTAGGCTTCCTACCATGAAACATCTGAAGGCTACCTTCCAAATATCTACTTAACAAGATGCATGTTTGTGTGTGTGTGTCTGTTTTTCTGTGTGTGTGTGTGTGTGTGTGTGTGTGTGTGTGTGTGTGTGTGTGTGTGTGTGTGTGTGTGTGTGTGTGTGTGTGTGTGTGTGTGTGTGTGTGTGTGTGTGTGTGTGTAGCACTCCAGCAGAAAGAAGAAAGCGAAAGGCCCGGTGGCTTCTGGAAGATGCCATCCCCAATGTAAGGAATGTAAATGTGTCTTGCGTGTGTTGTAGAAACTCCCTTTAATGTGGTGCAGAAGTTAGGTCTTAAATTATCTACAATAAAAAAAACGATTACAACTACAAGAGCATAATAAAAGAAAAGGTACTAAATCAGTATTTAATATAACTCGATAGTTAACCCAAGGAAAGTTAAATTCATAAACATTGCATGAGACGGCATGCTCTTCCAATCAGCCGAACAACAAAGCCTACATGCCTCAGCAGTCCTGACCTCTATCATGAATACACCGGCCACTAGCATCGCTTCAACGAATCATTTTAACATACCACATGGCAAAAAAACACAAGCACATATGATGAGAGAGCAGAAGAGAATGTAAGATTTAGGAATACATTGCATCTCTCTGCTCCCTTACTTCCTCCTCCATACCAGTCCGTGAAGAGAGGCCCCGATTGGTCAGAAATGAGGTGGCGGCGGTGTCATACACAGACAGGCACTCGACCAGAACAGATGTTCTCAGAACGTTCCACTCACCATAGCAGACAGATGGCTGTAGCATTTCTAATAAATATCACTTTAGTTAGTTATAAAGTTATAGCTTTTATTACCTACAGCACCTTTTAAGTTTGGTGCTTTATGTTGCGTGATGCAATATCTAAGTGTTAATTACAGTAGTCTGGTTATTTGTGGATGTAAAGTACTGTGTAATGTGTTGTTTTTCGTTTCTGCCGAAGTAAACATTCTACTGTGTGTGTGTGTGTGTGTGTGTGTGTGTGTGTGTGTGTGTGTGTGTGTGTGTGTGTGTGTGTGTGTGTGTGTGTGTGTGTGTGTGTGTGTGTGTGTGTGTGTGTAGAACGAGTTGTACTGCAGCTGGAACTCCAACCATCACATGGCCAACATCTTTGACTTCACCCTGGATGAGCTGCAGAGCCTGAAGAGGTGAGTCCCACAGAGAGACGTCCGGTGCAATTACATTCTGAGATTTGATTCAGAGTGCTTTGGCACCTGAGCTGAAGGGTCTGTTGTAAGGCTCAGACTGCTTCGGCGACGTGGGAGCGTTTCCTCATGGCCCATTTGTGTGGTGGCAGGGCGACTATATAAAGGAATTATTAGGGGTCACTCTCCAAAACAGATTTCTAAATTATTCAGTGACCAAATGGTAGAAATTGGGTTGGTTCTTATTTGTAGCAACACCGAAGCAAAATTATAATAAACCAAGACCCCACAAGGTTGTTGCTCCATTTTTATTGTCCGCAGCAAGGAGATGATTTTCCCTCTGATTTAATTTCCATTGGACATTCTCCCGTGAGGCGTTTGTTTACGTTTGGTTCCCCCAACAATGTCCAGTGTGAACTGTCAATTGTATTGTTGCAAAGTACAACAAAGTATTAACCTCAGCCCTGAATTGGACAGTCTTCCAAACTATACTATAGTTGTAAGTGCCCTTAGCTCAAAACATCATTTTTAAGGAAGGCAGAGTACAGGTGCCACATGCTAATTACCTTTTCTGTTATTCTTGGTTCTGCATTAAGCATAGCAGTTGTAGTATAATATCTATAGTATAATTAAGCAATAGATCACGACAGGCCGTGGTATATGCTCATTATACCACGGCTAAGGGGCGTTGTTCGGCCCGACGCGAAGCGGAGGGACGACAACCCCCTTGGAGTGGTATAATGAGCATATACCACGGGACTGGAGTGATCTATTGCTTTTATAAAACGGTTACCAATAAGGGCAATATGAAAGAGGAATACGCAATCAATTTCAGGTACAAAAAAAAATAAAAAATCACAAATTAGCCTACCTAACTGATAAAATAGCCCCATTATGAAAAAAATAGTCCCTCCTTTCCGGACGACCTCAGTCCCCTCTACCATTGTTAACCCTATCCGGAGGTGAAAGTTAACCTTAAACATGTCAACTCAACGAATTTAGTCAATTTATTAACCTTGTCAAACACTTCGGCTACTTTTGCTACCTAGCCTCCTACTGTAACAGTTGGTTGTTGCCATGGAGACATTGTTGCTTGCGGAATGATATGCTGCGATTAAGCAATATCACACGAGAGGGAGTGCTGTTGTACTGTATATCAGCACGGCTGTGATTCGGTCGTAGGCACGAGGCCGCAGATAATCACAGCCGTGCTGATATACAGTACAACAGCACGACCTCGAGTGTGATATTGCTTTTATACAACAGTGCTACGAGCACATTTTATTAGTTAACAGTAATAAGAAACAAGAGATTATGATTTGTTTGTTTAGTAATCATTTATTCGGCTCCGCCAACAAAAATAGTTCCGCAACTGAAGGGAGACTAGGCTGTTGCCAGGCAACACATATACATTCCTAGACACAAGCTCGCTACTCCCGTAGCTAACGCCCGTACAGCGGAGTGATTATGTCTGTGAAAAGTCCCAGTGCTGTTATACTGTATATCAGCACTATGGAATGTCTCGTTGTCCAATCAAATTGCTCGGTTGGGACCGGTCGGAACTAACTGTTGTATAATAAGGCTTTTTAGAATAGTAGCCGTGGTATATGCTCAATATACTATAGGTCAACAGCCAATCAGATCGCCGGATTTCACCTTTCCGTTTTATAAGTTTCATTATACCATGGTCTGGGTGAATACTCGATTCTGATTGGCTGCTGGGTGTCCATTAAAAAGTGATAATGGACACCTATGAAGATGTTCCGGTCAAATTGCCTGATGACAGTTCTAAATGACTGCGCTGGCTCAAACGCTTTGGTAACCGTGGCAACAGAGTCACAGAACATACGTTATTTCACAGTTTATTTATCACAACGGCAATACGCCGTTGCGATGTTCTGGGCAGGTTTCCATGGCAACGCCTGCGGACAGGAGATGTTAAATAGTCCGCTCAGCCGCTTCTTGTGAAAAACTTATGATTTTAATATGTATTTTTTCTCGTAAGTGACCATGGTATAAGCGGGATAATGCCCTTCGAGGTGTCCGATTATCATAAATTAATGGACTTCGCGGAAGCAACCGTCCTCCGCTTCGCGTCGGACGGTTCACGCCTCCGCGTCGTCCATTAATTTATGATAATGGACACCTCGTCGGGCATTATCCCTTACATATAGACATGTGATCTATGTGTCTTCAGTGCATATCATCCCCATACTAGTGCATCTAATGTTCCTGTGGTGGTTTCTGTGTTCAGTGGTTCCAGTACATCTCAGAGTCTGGACCAGGTCTCCACTGACGGCTCTGCCGGAACCAGCGGCTCCTACCACTTAAGGTGGGACATGGACACACACGCACGCACCACGCGCACCACACGTGTACACGTACACAGACACATACGCACAGCCACAAACACACCCATGCACAGCCACGCATGTGCACACCCATCCGTGGCCAATCCAAATGTATACACACCAACCCAACAGATGAACACACGACACGGTCTAAACCCCTCAGGTTGAAGCCCCCACAGTCCACACTCTGACCTCTGTGTCCGTCCAAGCAGGAAGGGGGTGGGCAGCAGGAAGAGGAAGCTGCCGAGCAACAGCTACAACCAGTGGGCCAGCCGCGGCGACGTGGGGGAGGAGCTACCGGCAGAGGAGCCATCCGGTCTGGAGGAGCAGGACTCCGCAGAACACGCCCTCACCCCACCACCGTCTGACTCCTCCCACTTCCTTTCTGAGACCTCCCACCTGTCCTCCGACTCCTCCCAACTGCACTCCTCCATCTCCTCCTACTTCGGTGTGGCGGGCCAGCTGACCAACGGGGAGTACCAGGTGCTGGCCCGCCGGGTGACGGCCGAGGGCACGGTGCAGTACCTGCTGGAGTGGGAGGAGGTGTTCCCCTTAGAGGACGCGCGCCCCCCCCCCCCCCCCCCCCAAACACAACGCCCATTGTTACAATGGATCAGGGGATCTTAATCGTTTCCAGCTCGGCACCCGACAGAAAAACCAAAATGTCAGCGTGTCCTCGGGGCCCGGGTGCAGCACACCCAGAACACGGAGCGCACCAGGATTGGTGATCCCTTCGTTTTCACGAGTGTTTTGTGTGTGTTTGTAAGGCCACAACCCGTTTAGGGTCCCGACCCCTAATTAAGACCCCTGTTCCGTGCCACACCATTTCATAGGTCACCTTGAGGGCCATGAAGTCCTTCAGTGTTCAAAATTCCTTTCTCCCCTTTGTCTGATCCTAATGTTCCTCATGTTCCTCAGCCCAAGCTTTGAGCACCTTCACAGCGGACCCTAAACCCGGGTTCGGCTTCAGAGAGCTGCTCTTGTCGCCGCCTTCTCCAGGCATAGTAAACCTTGTTTCCATGGCAACAGCTCATGGTATTGTACTCCTGAGAAAAGTTGTTGATATCCCCCCCCCCCCGCTTTAAGCTCTCTATGTCAGTACGCTAACCAGTGCTCTAGTGTTTGTCGTATTAGCGCTGTATGCTAATAAGCTAACCCCACTCCCCTGTTGGGGGACGTGTTTGCCCTGTGTTTTGTTAGGATGCTGGGCGCCGATGTGTGTGCTTGACGTGTTAGCGCACTGTTGTATCAAGCTAGCTGCTGTTCCTGTGCTTGACATGTAAATAGGCAGTACGTTCACAAGCTAGCCACTGTTGTGTTATCAGGCGAACCGCGGTTCCTGCACCCGCCATGCTAGGTTGTTGGGCTTACCGCTGATCTTGTAAGCTGTTCCTCTGTGACTTCAAAGAGTTGTCATTTAGCAAACGAAGAAGGTTTAGAGCTTTTGAGTTTTTTTGTAATTTTTTTGTAAGATGTGGGGTACATTGTTGGTTTAATGTGCTCCCTACCCAGACCAGAAATAATGCACTATTTAAAGGTATCTATGCAAGTTTACATGTTGCCTTATCTACTAAACCCAATTGTTTGGTAAATTGATCACATTTGATCACTTAAATTTTGTTATTATTTGAATATTTTATTACTTTAATAAGTATCATTGGATATCACTGTCATATGATAGTTCAAATATATACATATATTTTGAGAATTGGATTTCATTTGTAAATGTGTTGCTGTGACAATCTGCTATATCTGTTATAAATAGAGAAACTTAAACAAAATCCTTACTGAGATCCTGGCAACACACCCTTGGTCTCTCAGTATACTAACCAAAACCCCATGACCTATCAGTGTGCAGGCCCAGCGATCTTTGATCATACTCCCACTCACTGCTGCAATTATTGTGTCATTGGCTGGTTTCAAAGCTATGTAGCTCATGTGGTATAATCTTCTCAAATAAATGTCTCCACACCATCTCTATCAATCTTGTGTGTGTGTGTGCGTGTGGTGTGCGTGTGTGTGTGTGTGTGTGTGTGTGTGTGTGTGTGTGTGTGTGTGTGTGTGTGTGTGTGTGTGTGTGTGTGTGTGCGTGCGTGCGCACTAGTGAGAGTGAGACGGCCTCCATGTTAATCTGTTAAGTAAATTAAGGTGTTACAAGTCCGGGTCTATTTAAAAGATAACGTTGGACTGGGAGAGGCGCCGTCCCTGTGTGTCAGGACGTGCAGGGTATAGAGAGGCAGGTGAACTGAAGCAGCTCCTGTCTGTAGACCTAGAGACAGCCAGGGTTTAGAGAGGCAGGTGAATGATTTGATGAATAGTTCCTGAAGCAGCTCCTGTCTGCAGTCCTTGGGACAGCCAGGGCCGCTCTCTGGCTCATGTCTAGACCCCTCACACCATGCAGAAGGAGGTGGCCATGGAGAAGCTCTTAGGACACCTGTCCAGGTGTGAGGAGGTGGGGTGGATGAAGGTGGCAGGTGAGTGCGTGGTGATTGGCTGCTGGATCAGGAGGCTGGATGTCTGATTGTCCCCATCTGCCTCCTCATGTGTTTTCCCTTTGACTTTATTTGGAATGAGTAACAGCATCTGAGAAGGTCCATCTGCAACTCCTTACAGTCCTCAATGAGGACATGAGATTGTAGATCATGCATGGCCATGACACCAGCCTCTGAATGTCAGACTTTAACTATGCAGTAAAGTATTTTGAGTGACAGGCCAGTATACTTACATGATCTATACTGGCAATGAAGAAAGGGCTGTATTTATTCTGTACATTTACTATCTATCTTGGAGGGGGGTTTAAACAAAAAATTCAAATTCAAACTACTATTATGATCATGGATTCGGTTTGAAAGAGAATTCCATCCCTAACCATGAAACACATGAACAGACCCTGCACAAACATGTTTGTGCAGGGTATTTAATGTTAACTTGACTTCCATCACAATGCGTCAACCCACACAATATTCTTCACTTTGTCTTCGGTAATCTAGAAGAGTACACTAATATACAGGTACTGCCCCGTGCCGTCGGCCGTCACCCTACACACTAGATCACTAGGTCACCCAGTGCCTCCTGACCAGTCCTACTTAGCTTGTGAAGATCATTCATATCAGTGTTTACCAGAGATACGTCCTGCTCTCTGCCCTCTAGAAGGGTACCGGTATAGGCCAGGTATTTGGGGTTGGTGAGATGAGGAGAATGCTTTGGCTTTTTCTGATTGGCCGGCTTGATGACAAGAGAGATCAGGGTGACTGTTACTGTGGTAACTGAACTGTTACTGTGGTAACTGCTTCATATATTTAAAATCTTGGTAAACCCTGGAATAATTATTCAAATTAATAAAGTCTATAAAGAGCAACATATAGTTGTCTTTTAAGCATCAACCTTGGCCTCTACAATTATGGTTCGAACAATATTGATGGTTATTAATGGTTATTGTTGTTTAAAACGTTATCATAAAATGTCATCAGAGATGCAGTGCTCCTCCATCCACTGGTTTTCCTGCGGTCAGAAGGCGCAGCCTGCTGTCTGGAACCCACGCTTCTGCATCCTGACCGAGTCACTGCTCCTGCTGCTGGACAGCCTGGAGGTGTGTGTGTGTGTGTGTGTGTGTGTGTGTGTGTGTGTGTGTGTGTGTGTGTGTGTGTGTGTGTGTGTGTGTGTGTGTGTGTGTGTGTGTGTGTGTGTGGGTGTGTGTGTGGGTGTGTGTGGTGTGTGTGTGTGTGTGTGTGTGTGGTGTGTGGGTGTGTGTGTGTGTGTGGGTGTGTGTGGTTAGGGTCCCGGGACCAGGGTGCCCTTGTAGGCAATACACCACCATCTACCATACAGGATGGGACCAGTTCAGATAGGAATACCTCTTTGTAAATATTCTAATAAGTGAATTATGATTGATTATTGTGAAAAGCTTGAAATTATATATTCCTATCCTTTCAGACCAGAGAAATAACGTACAACATCAAGATGGTTTCCTACACTCCTTGTCTCCTCTGCCTTCTCCTTGGCTCTGCCTCTCTCTCTCCTCCTCTTCCTCTCGTTGGCCTTTCCGTTTACATCTCCTGTCTTTATCCTCCTCTCTCTGTAGGTCCAACCGTTCCTGCTGGCACAATCCAGGGCAGAGTCCTGCTCCATTTGGTTGCTAAGACACACCCTGCATGTGACATCATCATCATCCAAGGAATCTTTCCCCACAGAAGCCGTGCCAACTGTCAAATGTGAGATATGACATAAATGGGGCAATGGTGGGGGGCGGGGGGGGGGGGGGGGGGGACGCAAGAACATGAACATGAACTTGATGAGTTGGAATAAAACGACAGTATTTAGACCACCATTAGACAACCAGATAGACAGACAGATACACAATACATCAAGAAACCGACATAAAGAAGGCAGACATGGACCTGGACATTGAGAATAGAATACAGGACTTAAATGGTAAGAGTGGATTTCTGGATAGTCGGTATACGGTTCAACTTATTTATTGTTATGTTTAAGTGACAACAGTGGTTTACTGTTAAACCGCCTAATTCACTTTGCTATACTGTTTGGTCTACTGTGTTTAACTGACTAGTTTACTGTATATCTGAATAGTTTACTGTATTTTACTGACTGGTTTATTGTTTATTGGCTGGTTTAATGTTTAACTGTCTGGTTTACTTTTAAACTGACTGGCTTACTATGTTTCCCTGACTAGTTTACTATTTCACTAACTGGGCTACTTTGTTTAACTAACTGGTTTACTGTTTAACTGGTTGGTTTACTGTTTAACTCACTGGTTGATGTTAAACTATCTGGTTTACTGTTTTACTCACTGGTTTACTGTTTAACTCAATGGTTTAGAGTTGAACTGACTGGTTTACTGAGTTAAACTAATTGGTTAAGTGTTTAACTGACTGGGTTACTAGGTTTAAATTACTGGTTTATTGTTTAACTGACTGGTTTACTGTTTATTGTGTGTGTGTGTGTGTGTGTGTGTGTGTGTGTGTGTGTGTGTGTGTGTGTGTGTGTGTGTGTGTGTGTGTGTGTGTGTGTGTGTGTGTGTATGTGTGTGTGTGTGTGTGTGTGTGTGTGTGTGTATGAGTGTGTGTATGTGTGTGTGTGTGTGTGTGTGTGTGTGTGTGTGTGTGTGTGTGTGTGTGTGTGTGTGTGTGTGTGTGTGTGTGTGTGTGTGTGTGTGTGTGTTGTGTGTGTGTGTGTGTGTGTGATGTGTGTGTGTGTGTGTGTGTGTGTGTGTGTGTGTGTGTGTGTGTGTGTGTGTGTGTGTGTGTGTGTGTGTGTGTGTGTGTGTGTGTGTGTGTGTGTGTGTGTGTGTGTGTGTGTGTATGTGTTAGGTGGATTACATTAATCTTGCAAACATGTCACTGGGATAATCTTATAATCTGATAGTTACCATGGAAACCTACTATGGTGGTCACCATTTGAAAGGAGATCAAACTTTCGCCCTAACCCTACAGTTAAACCATTCTTGCCATAACCGGTTACTATACAACACACACACACACACACACACACACACACACACACACACACACACACACACACACACACACACACACACACACACACACACACACACACACACA
>OLKM01000082.1:471349-508849 GCA_900291075.1 Melanogrammus aeglefinus
GTGTGTGTGTGTGTGTGTGTGTGTGTGTGTGTGTGTGTGTGTGTGTGTGCATGTTTGTGCATGTATGATGATGAGTTCCCGTGTGTGGAATTGGTGGGGGGTTGCAGAAGAGATTGCGTTCGCTTTATTTGGGGTGTTGTATGTGTGTGTGTGTGTGTGTGTGTGTGTGTGTGTGTGTGTGTGTAGGGGGGGGGGGGTTGCCAGTGTGCGACTAAGAGTGTGCGTGTGTGTGTGTGTATATTGTATTAGCGTGTGACTAAGAGTGTGTGCGTGTGTGTGTGTATTGTATTAGCTTATGGGTCCATTTAAAATTTTGGGATTTGCCTTTTATAATCCTGTGTCATGCACATCTGTATACCGAGCATTAAGAGACTTTTGGTGTTCCTATGTGCTTGCATGTGTGTTTGTGTTTGTGAGTGTGCGTGCGTGCGTCTGTGTGTCTGTGTGTGTGTGTTCCTATCTACTATCCATTTGTCTCTCTATCTTTCTATTTTGGTATCTCTCTTTATATCTGTGTCTTCAATGGGAATAACTGAGTGCGTAATCGTAAAGGCTAACAGGCTTCAGTAACGCGTTCACAACCGTAGCGTGAAACGCGCTCACCCAACCAGCATGCTTGCATGACATGCTTTTATATCCAAGTTCTATCAAAGCCACAGTTACTTATTTTACCAGGATGCTACTCGAAATCATTATTGTAACGTTGTGTTCCTCACATTTCGGAGGACAGCTGCAGGACACAGCAACTGAGTGTCTGAGTGTTGTGACTCAATGCCAGGTGATGCTTCTGTAAGCTGCGCCATGTGGGATGCCAGAGGCCGGCTGTCAGTCACTCAGTTCGCTTTTTAGGCTCATGTTATGGAGAAATGTCAAATAGATATTCTAGATGTATTTCAACTAGAACTATCGATATATCAACTAGATATTCTAGATATATTTTAACTCGAACTATCGATCTTTCAACTAGATATTCTAGAAACATTTTAACTAGAACTCGCAGTACGTCAACTAGATATTCTAGCAATATTTTAACTAGAAAAAGCAGTACATTAACTCGATTTAATAGATATTTTTTAACTAGAACAAGCAGTATGTCAATTAGATATACGAGATATATTTGACCAAGAACTTGCGATTTGTCAAATGGATATTGTAGAAATATGTCAACGAGAGCTGTTTCTACTAGAAATAGGGACAATTTTTTAACCAAATATGCTACATATATTTCAGCTCTATTGTTACCAGAACTTTAAATATTTCAACAAGCAATATTTCAACAAAAAATATATAAAAATGGATTAGCAATATTTTCAATAGTACTAGAGATATTTCAACAAACAAGCGATGTGCAAATATAATTACAGCTATTCCAGGAGGACTAAAGACATCTCAACTGAAATATATTTGATATTCCAATCGAACTAGCAATATTAGGAGCTTGTCTAACAGATCAGACAACTCTGCAGGTGGAATGGTTCTTTCGCTTTAATTATTGAATATCGTTAAACATAATATCATAGAAGAATTCATTAAATCTTCAGTCTTTACAAAAAGGTTAGGCAGTTACTCAGTAGTGGATGGATGAAACTTGTTTGTATTAACATTTCTTACAGGAATACAAACCCCTAAGACAATGGAAAACATATTTTTAATTGCCATGCAGATATCTTTGCCGATTTAGTATGGAAAATGTCTCATTACGTTACATTGTTTCATTTAGATTTAACTTAATGATAATTTCTTTCACCTCATTTGATTTGGGCCATCTTGTGTTGGGCTTGTGGCCGGTTGAGCCTGACTCTCTCTCAGCGTCTCACCATGGCTCATGAGACCTGTGTGTGTTTATGTGTGCAGGTGTGTAATGCACCAGGTGTCCTACGGTAGCCAGGATTCTTTGCTAAGCACTGGGTGTGTGTCTTCACTAGAACTGAAAATGGAGCAAACTGTTGTTATAAAGCCAGTCCACTCTTCCCTGCTGGGCCAGGAGTACTGCTTCGAGGTAACAACACACACCACACACACACACACACACACACACACACACACACACACACACACACACACACACACACACACACACACACACACACACACACACACACACACACACACACAGAAACACATGTACATACATGCACACGTACACACTCACACGCACACACATACACACAAACCCACGCACACTCACAGACAAACATACACGCACACGCATGCACGCACGCACACACAAACACACACACAAACGTACACACGTACACACACACACACACGCACACACACAAAACGTACACACGTACACACACACACACACGCACACACACAAACACGCAAGTATGCACAAACCCACATTCACACACACACACACACACACACACACACACACACACACACACACACACACACACACACACACACACACACACACACACACACACACACACACACACACACACACACACACACACACACACACACACACTTATACGCACTACATATTTGTATTTTGATATGGGTTTGCAAAACAGCTAAGCTCATATGATTTGGTACGACAAAACCACCTGGTTATACTCCAACTTGTAACTGGATCCCCGAACACTGATTCTCTCTCCATCCCTATAGTTTACCTTCCGTTTCAAAAGTCCCGATTAACCCAGCCCTTCTAGAATATTTGAAAACCCAACATAAATGCATTGTAACTTCACCTGGGTAGACAAATTTAATGCAGAACCGAATAGCACTTTGAGTTGCCATGGTTTCCAAAGATTTGAGAAGGTTTACTCACCCAACTGACAAATATGGCCGCTGGGTGAATACGGTTTAAACCCTTTGCCTTCACAGTTCACTGAGTTCCATGCAGCTTAAAGACATGTGGATCCTAGCAGGAAAGAGACCTTTTCAAGAGACATCTGAGCTGGGAGTCTGATCCCCACTCTCTGTTCCCCAGGTCACCACCACCACGGGCACCAAGTGCTTCTCATGCCGCTCGGCCGCCGAGAGAGAGAAGTGGATGGAGAACCTGCGGCGGGCAGTCCACCCCAACAAGGACAACAGCCGCCGGCTGGAGAACGTCCTGACCGCCTGGCTGGTGGAGGCTAAGGACCTGCCTGCCAAGAAGAGGTAGGCCGCAAACCTCCCTGAAGCCTGCTGATTGCTCAGCGGTTCTGGTTGTTGATTCAGCGTCCGCTTTAACTTTGGAACTCTTGCTTCAACTGTGTTGCTTGTTATGCTGCATTAATGGCCATCCTTAACCACACCCGTTGCACTAGCAGCATTATTACAGTTACATTTATTTAGCTGACGCTTTCGTACAAAGTCGACTTACATTGAGTGAATTCAACCATGAAGGTACAATCCAGAAAGTGCAAGAATCATGCAAAACAAATCAAATGAGTACATTGCTTTAAAGGGAACATATTATGAAAACAACACTTTCCCTGGGAATTGGGGTGTTGTTTTGGGTCTCTGGTGCTCCCACACGCATACAAACTTTGAAAAAAGAGCGAGTCAGTTTCGGCGCCCCATCCTATGTAGGAAGGGGGTACACTTGAATATTACCTCCCACTTCCCCACTCCCCTCCCATCAGAGCATAGCTAAGATTTTGTGGACCAGCGGACAAGCGGGGATCTCAGCGGCAGGCTGGCAGCTCAACTCAGGGAGTACAATCCCTTTCTCTGCCAGACTGCCGCCACATAGCTTTTGGCCGTGATACTAGATATAATATTATATAAATACCTATATATTATATAATATTATTATTACATTATATTATATAGATATAGAGCTCCAGGAGTCCGCAAATGGCAACAACCCCTTCTCCTCCATGCTGTGGTTCAGTCTGACAGCTCATTGGTCCATGGGCAGCAGCTCATTTGCATTAAAGCTACAGACACCAGAAACAGCGCATTCTGAAGGGACTGAAGCAGAGGGGAATAGCGGTAGACAGGATTCTTTTTTTCCCTAAACGCTATTTCCAGTTTTCTGGAACTAAAATACTATGTTTACTTGTTGTGAAAACACCATAATATGTCTCCTTTAAGTGCTCCCTTTTAGAAACAAGAGATCCATCCCTTGAAGGAGGGATCCCGCTCTCTGTGATTCTTCCCAGAAATAAGGACAACGTCATTATATTAGAAGTATTAGTATTAGGACACCCCCATTAGACTAGAAGTATTAGTATTGGGACACCACCATTATGCTAGAAGTATTAGTATTGGGACACCACCATTATACTAGAAGTATTAGTATTGGGACACCACCATTAGACTAGAAATATTAGTACCGGGACACCATCAATATTACTAGAAGTTTTGGGACGCCACTGTTAGACTAGTAGTAGTCGTTTTGGGACCCTAGCATTAGACTAGTACGTGGCCTTTCCAAAATGGCGGCGATGTTGACGTTTTGCAGCAATGTGACGTCTACGTAGATATGTCTGTGTCTGCGTTAAAGGTCTATAAACACATTTATGGCCTATATGATGAACAAATCCCCATGTGTAAATGTAAGGTTTGAGAGGTCCCTACAAACAGCCAATCAGAGTTCACCCCTCTTGTGCTACATACGCGCCTGTTCATTTAGAGTTTGTCTAACAGCGACCGCATACAATAGTACACAGTAGTCGGGACAGAGTGAGGATAGCAGATTCTTTTTCATCCGTGAAGGGGAGGCAGGGCTGGTTGCCGTGGTGACGGTTTCCATGACGACGGGACGTGTGTGTTTCCAGGTACTTTTGCGAGCTGTGTCTGGACGACAGCCTGTACGCCCGGACCTCCTGCAAGCTGAAGACGGACAACGTGTTCTGGGGCGAGCGCTTCGACTTCTCCAGTCTTCCCTCGGTGGGCTCGCTGACTGTGCATCTCTACAAGGAGACAGACAGGAAGAGGAAGAAGGACAAGAATAGCTACGTGGGGCTGGTCAACATCCCTGTTGCCACGGTGACCGGCAGACAGCTGGTGGAGAAATGGTACTCCGTGAGCACGCCCAGCACCAGCCGAGGTAGGGGTGTGTGTGTGTGTGTGTGTGTGTGTGTGTGTGTGGGGGGTGTGTGGGTGGGTGTTGGTGTGTGTGTGTTTTTTGTGTGTGTTTGAGTGGGTGTGTGTGTGTGTGTGTGTGTGTGTGTGTGTGTGTGTGTGTGTGTGTGTGTGTGTGTGTGTGTGTGTGTGTGTGTGTGTGTGTGTGTGTGTGGGGGGGGGGGGTGTAGCAATGTGTGTGTGTGTGTGTGTGTGTTTGTGTGTTGGTGGTGTAGCAGTGTGTGTGTGTGTGTGTGTGTGTGTGTGTGTGTGTGTGTGTGTGTGTGTGTGTGTGTGTGTGTGTGTGTGTGTGTGTGTGTGTGTGTGTGTGTGTGTGTGGCTATGTGTGTGTTTGTGCGTGGGTGTGTGTGTGTGTGTGGCTATGTGTGTGTTTGTGCGTGGGTGTGTGTGTGTGCCGCATTGGGGAGACTTCACAAAGCAATATTATTATATTAAAATCTTTATATCACAGTTAATTCTGCAATTTTGTGACTATGAATAAAACATTCAAAGTAAAATGCACATTGTGTTCAGGCAAATCCTCGGGCCCCACAGTGCGCATCAAGGCGCGCTACCAGAGCATCGTCATCCTGCCCATGGAGCAGTACAAGGAGTTTGCCGAGTGGATCAGTTCAAACTACCTGCTGCTGTGCAGCGCGCTGGAGGCCTCCATCAGCCTGCGCGCCAAGGAGGAGCTCGCCGCTGCGCTGGTCCACATCCTCCACAGCACCGGGAAGGCTAAGGTCTGCTCCACGTACACAGACACTACACTGCATATCACTACTGAGGCCCTGGGTTACACCAGACCTCACCCTAACTCCTTAGTACATAGACCGACATTGACGTCTTATTGTCGTAGTAGCCTACTTCCATTTTTTTCAAACGTCCCACCACTCCGACATGAGGTCATTAATATAAATTGCATTACTTTTATCATTGTAATTTAATTAATTATATCATTATGATTATTTCTTTGTTTCTTGCGCTGTAGTGTCCTACACGGACATTCGTCATTGGTGATTGGGACAGTCCCGATTTTGAGTTGCGTGTCCCGAGTCCCAGCAAAAGCCTGTCGGGACGCTATAATGTCCTGGTTTCCATCATCCGCTACGAAATGTCCACTTTTGACAGCGATGACATAGCCAACGTAGCACACGACACACACACACACACACACACACACACACACACACACACACACACACACACACACACACACACACACACACACACACACACACACACACACACACACACACACACACACACACACACACACACACACACACACACACACACACACACACCACACACCACACACCACACATGCACGGATCCGGCCCGCGAGGGAATATTTATTGGCCCTTTTAGTGGAAACCTATAGGAAAAAAAAAGGTTGGGGTAGGCTATATTGTATTACAGTCTATTTTTAACGGATTTCCCTTCTATGGGCAAAAACTGTTTATTTTTTTTTTTTTTATTGATCCCCTTCGAGAATTTGTGTGGAAAGGTGTGGGGGGGGCTATATTCTCGCCTTTCTCCTTTGTAAAGCGCATTGTATTGCCTTTAGGCAAAGTTAACTTCGCCTATTCCTTGATTCGTTCTGCCGTGGCACTCCAAAGAATTAATTTAGTTCCAATGTTCGTCCAATCCACTCCAATAGTGGTCCTGCATTGAGTTAAAATCCAACTCTAACGAATAAATGGTCCAGTTTTAAGTTTCAAATAATATTGATACATTCCCAGGGCATGTTTAAGTGCACGGCCCGATGCAGTCATAAATTGATGAAATGGATTATTTCATACATCATCCCAACCAAAATTTGGAATTAATCACACACATTTGAACAAAATATCTATGATCCCCCAATGTTGACCTGAAGTCGGCGCCACTGATTGATAGACTGCCGGAATGGCGGACTAAAAGGTGTCGGAATGGGGGCATGCCGGACTGGCAGTGTGCTAAGGAGTTAGGGTGAGAGGTAGACCTCACCCTAACTCCATTAGCACATAGACACTACACTGCATAACACTATTTAGACCCAGGTTTACACTACACGTCACCATAACAGTACATAATACCTGGCTTATACTAGACCTCACTGTAACTCCTTAGTACATAGACCCAGGCTGGTTTAAACTAGACCTCAATGTAACTGTTTAGTACATAGTCCCATGCTGGTTTACACCAGACCTCACTTCAACTCTTTATAGTAGGTATACTAGATGTCACCATTAGTAGTAAATAGTACAAACTATACTAGTGCCTAGCTGTATTTGTTAAACCACCAAGTTTTTAACCATAACCATAACAAGTACTTGCTAGACGGAACCATAACTGGTACATAACTACAACCACTTTTAGTACACATAAAAAAAAAACAGAATCCTGCCCCAAAACCATAACTACGAGACCAAACCATAATCCTGCCCTTTTAAGAAAGGTCAAAGTCAATCTATATTACTTGGTTCAGGGATTCCCCAGTACACAGACAGGTTGAACACACAGATGTTTCACTGACAAACTGCTAGCTAACCTAAACTACACTCATTACTAAGCTTAACGACCGTACCTGACCACCATCTGAACTGGAAATATCTCTGAATAGCTTATTATCTGTCTGGATATTTTAGGACTTCCTGACAGACCTGATGATGTCAGAGGTTGACCGTTGTCGTGACAACGATCAGCTGATCTTCAGAGAAAACACACTGGCGACCAAAAGCATCGAGGAGTATCTGAAACTGGTCGGGCAGAAGTACCTGCAGGATGCGCTGGGTAATCACACACACACGCAAGCACACACACACACAAATACACGCGTAGGCACGCACTCATGCACGCACAAAAACTCCCACCCACGCACACACGCACGCACACTCGTTAGCACAAACACACACACACACACACACACACACACACACACACACACACACACACACACACACACACACACACACACACACACACACACACACACACACACACACACACACACACACACACACACACATACAGGCAGATACCCATGCACACACAAGTAGACACACAAGTGCACACGCACACCAAATATGCAAAGTTCATGTATCTACGTATACATAAATATACATAAATATGCATAATAATAATCTCATGTGTCTATAAATATGTGTACGTGTTTGTAGGGGAGTTCATCAAGGCTCTGTACGAGTCTGATGAGAACTGCGAGGTGGATCCGGCGCGCTGTGTGACCTCTGACCTCCCCGAGCACCAGGCCAACCTGAGGATGTGCTGCGAGGTGGCCTTCTGCAAGATCCTCGAGTCCTACAGGTACGCACACACACACACACACACACACACACACACACACACACACACACACACACACACACACACACACACACACACACACACACACACACACACACACACACACACACACACACACACACACACACAAACACACACACAACACACACACACACACACACACACACACCACACACACACACACACACACACACACACACACACACACACACACACACACACACACACACACACACACACACACACACACACACACACACACACACGCAAGAATTCCACCTGTTGGTCTTGATGCCTAATGTGTACGTGGGTGTGTTTCCAGAGTGTTCCCCAGGGAGCTGAAAGAGGTGTTTGCATCTTGGCGTCAGGAGTGTGGTAACCGGGGGCGACCGGACATCAGTGAGCGTCTGATCAGCGCGTCGCTGTTCCTGCGCTTCCTGTGTCCGGCTGTGATGTCGCCGTCTCTGTTTGAGCTGACCCAGGAGTACCCCGACGACCGGACCGCCCGCACGCTCACCCTCATCGCCAAGGTTACGCAAAACCTGGCCAACTTCAGCAAGTAAGAAACACATCTATCTACCTGTTAAAAACACTTACATATAGGTTTTATTAAACTATATACTGTATCCTCAGAGTATGTATTAATCGTACAAATGAACACTACACCAAACGAATAAAGACACACACTCATTTGCTGAGATGAACGCATCTCTTTTAATCAACACAATGACACACTCTCATTTAAACCAATTAAAAAATGAACCCTCACAGGAACAAACAGCAGGGGAATCCACAAAGAGATAGGATGAAGGGACTCATAAACATCCTAATATATGTGTGTTTTTATGTGTATGTACATATGTGTGTGTGTGTGTGTGTGTGTGTGTGTGTGTGTGTGTGTGTGTGTGTGTGTGTGTGTGTGTGTGTGTGTGTGTGTGTGTGTGTGTGTGTGTGTGTGTGTGTGTGTGTGTGTGTGTGCATTAATGTTTGTATGCTGTGTGTGTGTGTTTTTGTGTGTGTGTGTGTGTGTGTGTGTGTGTGTGTGTGTGTGTGTGTGTGTGTGTGTGTGTGTGTGTGTGTGTGTGTGTGTGTGTGTGTGTGTGTGTGTGTGTGTACTTATGTACACACAATTAATTATACATGTAATTATACACATGTATGTGTATAATTAATGGAATGCATCCTCTGTGTTTGCCGCAGGTTCGGCAACAAGGAGGAGTACATGCTGTTCATGAACGACTTTGTGGAGCGTGAGTGGAGCAACATGCAACGCTTCCTGCAGGAGATCTCCCACCCTGACAGCCTGTCCCACACGGCTGGCTTCGACGGATACATCGACCTGGGCCGGGAGCTGTCCACCCTCCACACCCTGCTCATAGAGCTGGACCAGGTACCCACAGAGGACTCATTGACACACGTGGTCCTATCATCAACATCGGCCTTAAACCTGTATAAATACATAGCTCAAATCACTAGCATCTCCGTTCAACTCCAGGCTCTCCATCTACTGCTGATATCTGGGTTAAACCTGGATGAATACAGATTCAGAGTACCAGAGTACTTTCTTAATCCCACACGAAATTCATTGTCGCTATTGCTTTTCGCTCGATGGGAAGAATAAATATTATACCAGTAAAATACACGTAGCAATAGAAACATTAAATACAATTAGGAATAAACAGGTGAAAAATAGGAAAGAGGCATTTATGCACAAGAATAGTAGCTTTTTCAGTGGATTAGTGGATCAGTATTCAACTTTCTTCGTATCTGGGATGAGCATGATCTGTCTCCCTTAACTTCTGCATGAAGTTATTTCAAGCTTTAGGTCTGCGTTCCTCGAAATGCTTTAAAGATAATGTGGCTCATTTAGAAACGAATCCAGAGTTTTAAAATAGACATACATCTGTAAAGAGGTCTAGCAGACGCTTCTCTCTGATTCTAATAATACATTAAGCTTCTCCGCACATCAGTTCTACCTGTCCACCTTCTACAACATCAAACATCCCCAAATACCACCATGAAAGACACCCATTGTCTTCTATCCGCTGTAAATAGACACAGCATGTTCAGCCTTCAAGATAATCCATCCAGTCTTTGTTGAGAATGATAATATCGCTGTCTGCCAACAGCAGTCTTCAGTTGAATCAATCAAATTGTTTAAAAGTTATAATTATTCCGGTACCGTTGTTCCGAACATTAACCCCTTTGCATTCTGTAGAATGGACAAATAAGTGGAGAATGTTTTATCTTCACGGTGTTCACAGGTATTGATTACTGTGTGTGTGTGTGTGTGTGTGTGTGTGTGTGTGTGTGTGTGTGTGTGTGTGTGTGTGTGTGTGTGTGTGTGTGTGTGTGTGTGTGTGTGTGTGTGTGTGTGTGTGTGTGTGTGTGTGTGTGTGTGTACATGTGTGTGTGCGTGTGTATATATGTGTGCATGTGCGTGTGTGTGTTTATGTTGATGTCCTTGTGTGTGTGTGTGTGTTTGAATTTGCATCGTGAGTGCGTGTGTGTGTCATCGTTTGTGTGTGTGTGTGCGTGTGTGTGTGCGTCCCTTCAGGCGTGTCTGGCTAAGCTAGGTCCGCTGCCTCGTATCCTGAGGGAGGTCTCCTCAGCGCTCGCTAACCCAGGGGGGCTGGTCCACCCGGGGGGTCTAGTCCACCCAGGGGGGGGGCTGGTCCACCCGGGGGGTCTAGTCCACCCAGGAGGATTGGTTCACCCAGGGGGGCTTGTCCACCCCCACCCAGGGGGCGGGGCCCACGCAGGGGGCTCGGTCAACCCGGGCGCAGGCTATCCAATGAGCTGCGCCGAGCCCCAGCGCGTGGTGTCGCCGCCACCGCTGTCCCCGCCCCTCTCTCCCCCCCTGGCGGGCTGCAACCTGTCCCGTGGCCTACAGGGCAGCGTGGGGGCCGACACCAGGTGAGCCCGATATCCCCATCCCCCCTCTCCTGACCCTCACCTTAAGGTCACACGGCCTAGCTTAACAGCAACTCACCAGGGCTCATAACATTAAAAACAGATTAGGATCAGTACATGCATTGTTCTGCACTGATTTAGATATCCTAAGCTTTGATCACATGATCATGCCCCAGGCCTCTGCTTGGACAAAGTGTATCACTGAACTACCCCGGGCGTAGTGGACAGCCCGGGTTCTCCTCCTCTGCAATGAGGCGCTCAGCCTTTAAACAATCCCCCTCGAAGCACGACCAATCAGATTGGTTTGAAAACCAACAGAATCTAAAATCCAATGACTTTCTTTGTTTGCTAAATCTAACTTCCATGAGTAAGGAGGGCTGAACTCTCGTCCGTTTGGCTATAGTCCGAGCGCCTGACCTTGTATTAGCGTTTGACCTGACACTCATCATCTGTTGTTGATGTTGAGTCTATTCACATGTGCAGCTAATGTGTGTGTGTGTGTGTGTGTGTGCGCGTGTGTGTGTGTGTGTGTGTGTGTGTGTGTGTGTGTGTGTGTGTGTGTGTGTGTGTGTGTGTGTGTGTGTGTGTGTGTGTGTGTGTGTGTGTGTGTGTGTGTCTGTGTGTGTGTGTGGTGTGTGTGTGTGTGTGTGTGTGTGTGTGTGTGTGTGTGTGTGTGTGTGTGTGTGTGTGTGTGTGTGTGTGCTTGTGTAGTCTGGTAGACTTCACCAGGCTTCCATCTCCAACTCCGGAGAACAAAGACTTGTTCTTTGTTACCAAAGGATCCAGTCTTCAGCCTGCAACTGGTAAGTCCTTCTTCTAGAACCCTTAACCCATAACCAAACCTAACACTATCACCCTTAACCCTTATCCAGCCCTAAACACCATCACCTCTTAACCCTTACCCAGTCCCAAACACCATCACCCTTAACCCTTAAACAACCCTAAACACCATCACCCTTAACCCCTACCACAGACCTCACCCTTTATGAAGTCTGACTCCTCTGTCCCTAGATCCTGGCTCAGCCATCACTTAACTCCCAACCTTGTACTTATGACCCCGTGACCCCATGACTCCATGACCCCATGACCCCATCCCCCTAAGTGTAGAGTGATTGCCCTTCATATATGTAATGTGAATACTGCATGCTCACCATGTGATACCTCTCCAGGCCTGCAGGGGTCTCCGGCCGCCAGCTCTTCTTACTCCGAAGCCAATGAGAACGAAGCAGGACCGGAGCTAGCCAATGACCGGAGGGAGGCCCCCGAGCTGACCAATGAGAGCCGGAGTCTGTCTCTGGTCGACCTGCAGGACTCGTCCCCCAGTGACGGGGTCGATGACGGCCAATGGCAGCGCAGGACCGGGCTCCTTCCCTTGTCCTTCCAGAACCCTGTGTATCACATGACCAGCACGTCACCGAGGCAACCACAGCAGACCGACGTCACGCCCTCCGATGGCTCTGCCGGTTCCCATGGCAATCCCGAGGAGAGGACCACGATGGGAACCAAGCCGGCGTTCCTTACCCAGATGTCTGTGGGCCTGGGCGGGGGCGAGAGAGGGGAGAGAGTAGAGAGAGTAGAGAGAGTCGAGAGGGGAGAGAGGGGAGAGAGAGGAGAGAGAGGAGAGAGAGGAGATCGCATGTCAGCTCTGTCCAGCAGCAGCAGTGGAGAGGAGTATTCACGCCGACAGATGTCACTGAACGATCCTCCACACGGCAACACACCTGGTGAGAACGCCTGTTCTCTAGCCGTCCCTCCTCTCTCCTTGTTCTGCTCCTAGTGGTCTCTCCTCTCTCCTTTTTCTGCTCCTAGTGGTCTCTCCGTTCTCCTTGTTATGCTCAAAGTGGTCTCTCCTCTGCTTGTTATGCTCCCAGTGGTCTCTCCTCTCCTAGTGGTCTCTCCTCTCTCCTTGTTATGCTCCCAGTGGTCTCTCCTCTCCTAGTGGTCTCTCCTCTCTCCTTGTTGTTCTCCTCCTAGTGTCCTCTCTCCTCTCATGTTTGTACACACACAGCAGTGCTCTGACCTCATTGTGCATGTCTTGTGTGCTTGATTCCAGTGGCTCCCATCGGCCCTCGTCAGAACTCAGTGGGTCCCTCTACCGGACCCCAAAGGCGCATAGACCAACCGCCCCCGCCCTCCTCGGCCCCCCCGTGTCCCCCACGCGGCCGGACCCCCCCCACCATCCTCACAAGCGGCACCTCGGCCTACCCTCCCCGGCCCGCGTCTGGCAGCATGATGTCATCCAGTCCCGATTGGCCCAGCAGCGGCCAATCCCGCCTGAGGCAGACCTCGTCCTCCTCCAAAGGGGACAGCCCTGAGAAACTGCGACCTGTTACCAAGGTAACCAGCATGATGGGTTCAAGACCCGATGCTGTAAGCTAGCCTTGAATTAAAAAGGGGGTCATAGGTCAGATCAAAAGGTGAAATGATCATGCTGCGCAAAACAAGGTGAAGTAACGCAAAACCCTTTGTGTGTGTGTGTGTGTGTGTACCTCTGTGCACGTGCGCTTGTCTGTGTGCTGTGCACGTGCGCTTGTGCTCTGTGTTTTGTGTATGTGCCTCGTCTCTGTGTGTGTGTATATGCACTAGGCCCCGTCCCCAGTAAACCCGGGTGCACTGGACCGTACTGCTGCCTGGCTGCTTAATATGAACTCTGGCGCCCCCTATGGAGAGACTGAGGATGACGAGTCCCTCAGTGAAAAGGTAGCAGACCGGTTTCCTTCACATCGACGGACAGGAATGAGAAAGGCATGCTTCACATGATGAACAAATCATAACAATCATCATGATCATGTTAACATAAAAAAAAAAAGAGTTAATGTCCCGCCTGGACTTGATTCAGTCTTTAAGAAGCACTGCAAGCTTCCTATCCATATGATTGTCATTGCAAGAAGTTCTTCAAGGTTTAGTCGGTTTCACAACTTTGATTCCCTAACCTGTGTTCCTTACATGTCGATGACCTGCCGTTTTATTTGAGTGCCCCAGTGCTCTTTGCAGGGTTACACTGGGCTCATTCCATGTTGTGTGTGTGTGTGTGTGTGTGTGTGTGTGTGTGTGTGTGTGTGTGTGTGTGTGTGTGTGTGTGTGTGTGTGTGTGTTGTGTGTGTGTGTGTGTGTGTGTGTGTGTGTGTGTGTGTGTGTGTGTGTGTGTGTGTGTGTGTGTGTGTGCAGTACCAGCAGGAGATCGCCATGCTCCAGGAGAGGTTACGTGTTGCAGGGATGCGGCAGGAAGAATGTGAGGCCAGATTGATGCTCCAGGACCAGCACAACCAGAGGATGTTACAAGAGTACCAGGTACACAAATCACCTATATATCTACTTATAGCCACCTATGTTAACCTTGTTACAGGAGTACTGGGTGCACATATCATCTATATTTATTTATAGTCACCTATGTTAACATACATTAACATGAGGAGGCTATAGCTGTCCAAGGTGCACATATCACCTGCACCATATTTAACAATTATTCGTCAAAGGCAAAATTAATAGTGGGGAATAGTCCCCGAGACAGAAAGTCAAGGGGGCTATTCTCCACTATTCACGGAGCCTGAGGGGAATAATTGTTTTAGGATATACTACACGTGAACTCTCCAAAAATAAACCTGATAACACTTTTTGCCGGGATTTATAGGTTTTTATTAGCAGTTTATTTGTTTTTATTAGCCTGACGAGACGACCGTCACGCAATATCCCGAGTTTGAGATCTCAATCATGGGATATTGCCTGATATCCCGAGATATCGGGCAAACCTCTTCTGCAATGTTCATCGAATGCCTAAACTTTATTGGTAATCGTGGTATGTGGTATTTATTTTTTTTACCAATAACCAATCAAATTTCGCCATCTTAGGAGGTTCACGTGTAGCATATAGGCTTATAATCACTGATGTTAACATATATGGACATTTATCATTCACATGTTATTTGTTGCCATACAACCATGTTACAGAAATACTTTATTAGCATAGATTGAGTAAGTGTAATGAGACTCACTATGTGGCTGGTGCTAACAGGTGCATCATGCTAGCTAGGTGATGACTAAGTGTAATGAGACTCAGTATGTGGCTGGTGGCTCCAGGGGCATCATGCTAGCTAGGTGATAACTAAGTGTAATAAGACTTGGTATGTGGCTGGTGGTTCCAGGCGAGACTGGAGGACACGGAGAGCCGTCTGAGACGCCTTCAGGACGACAAGGATCTCCAGATGAACAGCATTATCAGCAGGTGTGTGTGCGTGTGTGTGTGTGTTTCAGGGGCTGTGAGGATGTTTGTGATGTTGACCTGTTGGTGACATGTTGGTGTAATGTTGTGCGCCATGTGACCAGCAGTGTTTGTGTCACTGCAGGTTGATGACTGTGGAGGCTGAGCTGAAGAAGGACCACTCAGATATGCAGGCCGTGGTGGACTCGAAGCAGAAGATTATAGAAGCACAGGTTTGTTTCTCTCTCTCTCTCTCTCTCTCTATGTGTGCCTGTCTTTCAACTCTTTCTCACTGCCTTTCCAGTTAACTCCATTTTGTTAGTTAATAATTACTTTTTTAGCAAAGCAACAAAAAAAGGCCCCTTGTCTGTCTAAAATATTTCTGTCTGCAATTGTGTAACCCCTCCATGTGTGTGGTGGTCTGTGTCTGTGCCTCCAGGAGAAGAGAATAGCCAGTCTGGACGCGGCCAACAGCCGGTTGATGGCCGCGCTCACACAGCTGAAGGAGCGCTACACTGTGACGTCACAAAGAAACGGCCTGTCACCCAGCAACAGCTCCGCCCTGCAGATCACAGAGAACGGAGAATTCCGCAACTCAGGCAACTGCTGAGACACCCAATCAATCATCAGTGACCAGACGCCCCTACCAACCGTTGAAGAATGAGCAATTCCAATTGGTCGACAACTGCTACTTTTCCGATAGATGCTGCATGAGAGAACGCAAAGGGGAATAGAAGGGGTTCATGAACCAATCGACACTCACTCAGACTGTAGAGAAGGTATAAAAAGGATCAATCAACTTTTCTGTCATCTTACTTATTGTAAAGCTGTCAATCAAAAGTATTTTCCTACACTGTAACCACGGCGACTGCGAATGATTGGATGGCTAACAATACAGTCTGTCCTATAGCCTTGCGTCCCCCCCCCCCCCCCCCCCCGATGATTCCCTGTTTCCGTCCAAAACGTCCACTGTGGGTGTGAATCCAGGGCTTCCTGTGTTCTATGTTGACGACCCTCTAAATGGGAGCTGGTAGGTACTATACCAGGGACGGGGACACTTTTGTTTTTCTTTTGCATCAAGGGGGAGGGATTATTATCAAACGTGTATCTGTAACTCCTGTGATTGGCAGCTGCCAAAGGGGCACTAGGACTAGTGTGATGGTAGTGCTACTAGTGTGATGCCATCAACCACACCCCTTATCACTGCCCTGTTATGGTAACCCCGCCCCTGGCCTGCTCTCCCATTGGCTACCCGCGCTGCTGTTGCTAGTTGCTATGTAAAGACTGTTTGGATGCAAGCAATTGTTTTGGGTGATGTTTTGGTAAAGGAAAGGAGGCAATCAGAACAATTTTGGCCACCGATATACTTACCCTGTCTTTGTAGGACTCTGGACTGTAGACTGTATCTCTGTGTCTGAAATGAGTGGGCAGGTTTCAGCCTTTGTTAGGATGTAAACGTTCTGCCTCAGACTTTATTGAACTTGTTTGAATCAGTTTCACTGACAATAAAATTATGAATGGATATAGGGAGTAATAACAAATATAGTAACAATTATATATATATTTATATATGTATATATATATGTCTATATATATATGTGTGTGTGTATATATATATATATACATACATATATATGCAAATATACATATTGCCATCAGATCAAAAAAAAAGTTTTTTGTATCTATGATACTTAAAGTATTGTTTAGGTATTGATGAAAAGTGTTTTTTTTTTAATGATGAACTCCATTTTTTCAACTGACTGTCAAGTGTATTTGACTATTTGTGAGTAGAGAGAGAGACTGCTTGCCAAAGGACTTCCCCATGGCCCTTATTGACCTAGTGGCCATCTTGGTTCTAACATTGCTCTTAATGCTAGCTGGACAGTGGAAACTGATGTCGAAGATGGCTGCTAGATGTTTAAGGTCTCAAGTTCTGCTCTCTCCGCTGTGTTGACTAGTTATAGCTGACTTAACTGTCAGGCTTCCTGAGATAACAACGTGTGTATTTTTACTCCGCAGTCAACCTGTATGCAAGACTCTGTAATTATACATGTAACTGTCATTCTGTATAAAGACCAGCTGCTCCAATGAAAAACCACGGCATCTATAAAAAGAAAAAACATAAAACAACTATATCAAACTGATGGCCAAATAATAGCTCTTTTCAATGTATTAAAGATGTTTATTGATCATGAGGAAGAGATTTTCTGTAAAGATGAAATATGAATTGTTATAGTTTTAAGTGTCAATCAAAGTTTGAGTACACAGCAGCATAATATATCATCCCATCAGTTAATATGTTTCGTTGCATTTCATCTGAACCAGGGACTTCATCTATGAGACGCATCATCTTTAAACTGAAATGTATAACCAGCAAACTATTATGGAGGACCAAACCTACCGTAACTGCAAATGTATGGAGAAGTAATTGTATGTCTCAATAAATGCATAAAATATGTCTTGGAAAACATAGAAAGTAATATATATAAAGAAAAAAATAAATATTTATTTTCTTTCATGTTTACATTTATTTTTCTTGATTTGATTTTGAAGTGATTTTTTTTCCATACATAACGGGACGGCACATTTTACAGCCAAAGCTTGACTCCTATGTTTCAATTTCCGGGTGATTTAAGCATTTTTTTAAGTTATTTTTTACTTATTACATTGCAGATATTAAGAGTTTTATATTAGCTAAATGTGTTGCTAAAGGTAACCATTCTTGAATATAAAAATTGCAAACACAATGCCGAATTTACATTAAAATTCTCTCTCGGATCATATGAAACATTACATTCTCAATGGATCATCTTCTGCAATAGTATATGTTGACTTCAGACAACGCTGAGGCTGCACTCAGTCCATTCATAAAGGTCATCACTCCACCAAGTGCTCAACGCAACTCAACAGCCAAGGTGGTGGGATGGAGGCAAGAATAGTGGCAAATCAACTTGGAGAGGAAGAGTGTCTCTTCAAAAGAAACCCAGACACCACTCAGATCGGTCTGCATTAGATGACTCCCCCGCTCGGTTAAACACACACTATTGCACGGATGAGCTCTTATTGGCTGATGCGGTTACCCGGTCCCCTGCTGATTAATCAGCATTGATATGACACACCTGTCCTCCGCTCATTGAACTGAATTGAAAGGCTGTTTACAGGGGAGCCAGCAGCCCTGGAATGAATGAAACCTCAAGCGTTTCGGAAGTCCTTATGTGCTTGGTTTGAGTTTTGTGTATGAAATAAATACATGGAAAATACTTATTGAATTGATCTGTTTTTAATCGTAGCTGAGGTCTTGGTGAGCTCGCCGGTTCTGTTTTGCATGGAAGTAGGAGGATGAAAACTGGCTTTAGAACACGACGACGATGCGAGGGTGGCATATCTTCAACCTGCTTCTGATTGATTCCAGCTCTTGTTTTGTCCTAGTGAGTGATAGGATTTTCATGTTCTTTCATATTATCTCTTGTGCAGAGTTGTTCCTCCGTTCTCACGTCCTCCACCTGAGGGAGTGATGTATCCAACAGACCCTTTAAACCAGGCGACCTCCAGGTGAGGGGCAGCAGCACATAGAATCCTCACCAAGCTCATCCTGGACAAGACCTTGACCGTGGTCTCACTCAAGAGGCCCTTTTCACAGGGGTTGCTCACTACAGTGATCACATGTATGCTGCATTTATGTAGCCTACCAGATAGTACTGCTTCTACTATGAGCCTATGTATTTTTATACCGTGGTAGGCATACGTTTAGGCACCCATGCTGAAGTTGACTTAAGCCTGCCACACACATAAAGATTTTATAAATCTCAACTGATTTTTTATCTGTGAGAGACCCCACACATGAAGATAAAAAATCAGTGATTTAACAGTTTTGATCGTATTGTGTGTGGTGTCCTGCGATATTCCAAACACAGCACACAACACACATTAAGATTTGTTAATGGGGACTCCCCATTGTCGGCTTCCCCCCCACACAAGACGATTTGACACCACAACGTTCTCCGCCGACAATCGTAAATATTGAACATGTTTAATATTTACGATTGTCGGCGCCGACTGATTTCGGAGCCGATTGTCGGCCGAATTTCACTCTTAACACACCACACACTACAAGAGAATCTTATAAAATAATCTTAAGATCTTAAGATAATCGGGCGATGTCTGTCCGTGTTCGGAAGGGGGAAAATCGGGGCAAAATCAGCCCGATTATCTTTATGTGTGTGCCAGGCATAATGCCTGGCAATTTGGCCGACATTTTGGCCGACAATCGGCTCCGAAATCAGTCGGCGCCGACAATCGTAAATATTAAACATGTTCAATATTTACGATTGTCGGCGGAGAACGTTGTGGTGTCAAATCGTCTTGTGTGGGGGGGAAGCCGACAATCGGTAGTCCCCATTGACAAATCTTAATGTGTGTTGTGTGCTGTGTTTGGAATATCGCAGGACACCACACACAATACGATCAAAACTGTTAAATCACAGATTTTTTATCTTCATGTGTGGGGTCTCTCACAGATAAAAAATCGGTTGAGATTTATAAAATCTTTATGTGTGTGTCAGGCTTAAAAAGTCAAAATAAATAATCTTTTGGAAAATGATCTTGAATGAATAATGTATTGTAAATAAATAAATGTTCTCCATTAAAATACAGGGTTAATAAGTATAGACAACCCTGTGTTAATTTTGTATTTCAGTCAGCCTATTAGCTGGTTTGATTTGCATTGAGAAATCATGAGGCTAACTAACATTTACAATCATATTAGGCTGAAAAGAACCACGCCAATCTCTAGGTATGGTCTGTAGGGTATGTGGTGAGGTGGGGCTATTTTAATTCAAAAGGCCTCGGTGACTTCATCAGGATGTATAGTATCCTGGATCCTAACTGGCTTTTAAAAATAAAAACTGCCTGCCTCTATGAGAATTAACATGGGGGTGTCTATACTTATGCACCCTGTATTTTAATGGAGAACATTTATTTATTTACGATACATTATTCATTCACAAAGCAAATTGGTGTCCAGGTTGAAATTTTCCTCATTCCGCATTAAGATCAATTTCCAAAAGATGATTTTGTATTCCTCTTTTTAGTCAACTTTAGCATGGGTGCCTAAACTAATGCCAAACACTGTATGGATATGTTTGTATGTCTTGGTGCACTAACGTTTGAAGCAGCTTCACCATGAGGCTGAAGTTTGAGAACAGGATATTTTGGGTGTATTTAACATCAGGATTCCAGATTAGATCAATTTTCCTCTATCCGGCCATGGCTGCCCCACTATACACAAAGACCAATCATCCAATTCTGACTTAGTCCATCAGAATTGGAGTTATCCATGTGGATATACATTCATAAATAATTATAAGTCATTAGCATTAGATGATGTTATTTTATATGGCCTTTGATTTAAAACCTACTCTGCCTCCAAATGTTCTATGCATCTTTCAGGTTGGCCTTTCCTCACTCAACCACAAGCGTAAATACATAACTATTACCCGTCCATATTTGGTAAACCCTTCTATCTTCCTCCTAGAGCATGTTATGAAGCACGCTTTGGCTACTGACATCCTGAATCTCCACATTAATGTTGGCAATTCCTCCCCCTTGTCAACTGCCTCTTGCATCTTCCTCCTCACCAACGGGCTGTTCCTCCCTCCTGCTTTCTCTCACCCTGGACCAGTCTCCCCTTACGCTCCTCCTCACAAACCTGTACCCAGTCCCTCCTGTTAGAGCCCTCCGATGTGTCCAGGCCTTCCAACTTCCCTGCTGGCTTGACTTTGACTTGATGGGCGTCGTATATCTTGGTGGCATAACCTGGTCCCTCCTTTAGACCCTGCTAACCTCTTGGAAGCTTTTTCTGCCTTGTATTTCAAATAAACATCACATTTGATAAATACCACTTTATTGACACTATAATTGAGATTAAGTCACACACGTAACACACATGTATATAATATCTGTTAAAAATGTACACGTTTAGTACGCACATGACGGATTCTGCTAAAATGTAATCTTGATTTGCCACTAAAATGTGTGTATTCAACGTAACATACGGAGGAGCAACTTCCTGCTAGTTCACCACTTCCACTACTGTTCTGACTCAAGAGACGTTATCTGGCAGAGATGGCCTGGGGGCTACCGGTCATCTTCATGATGTTCGGGACAAACAGCAGCCCGGAGGCCCTCTCGATGGTTTCTATGGGAACCAGGAAGCTCTCCAGTGGAACGTTTTCCTCCACTGGGTTGTTGGGCAGGACGTAGGACCTGAGCTCCACACCCTGGCCCCCGGCCCGCTCCAGAATGAGCACCTACAGAACGCCCGGATCATTCGATTAAAACCTTTATTACATTTTATACCAACTCTATGGGAAGCGAGCAGAGAGTCGGTATTGGAGAACCCCACCTTGAAGAAATGCGTTGGCACGGCAACGTGGTTTCGACCCAACACTTGGTAGCGAACGTAGAGCTTCCCATCAGCCTCAGCTCTGTGCAACACAGACAGTCTCGTTAGTCCCGCAACTTCTTATCTCAATGGCCTTGAGTTGGAGGGCCATCCATGGCGCTGTCACGTTAAAATTGTACCGGGGGCGAAAATTGTACCGGCCTACGTCATCGTTTGTTTACATCCTGACAACATGTTTCCAAACGACGATAATAATACTAAACATCGCGGACAACAAATGTATTACCAGAGAAACGGGCACGAATGATAACATTATATGTACAGAATAACATCGTGAAACAACATAAAAAAAAATTGCCCGCGAAACGGGCGATCGCGTCAAATGACAAATGCTTTGCCCGCGTCAAATGACGTTTGTCATTTGACGCGATCGCCCGTTTCGCGGGCAATTTTTTTTATTGTTTCGATTAAACAATTAAATACAATACAAATATAAAGTAAAAACAATTGTTATCGCTATCTATCATAATACAGATAGCGATCCGCTATCTGTTTTATGTTATTTCGTCGTTTGGAAACATGTTTTCTGCATCGCGTCGTCTGTTGCCGGGCAGGTTGTCAGGATGTAAACAAACGATGACGTAGGCCGGTACAATTTTCGCCCCCGGTACAATTTTAACGTGACAGCGCCACTATGGAAAGCAAGAACCTTGGGTGAAACCTAGAAAATTTAATAAATATTACCATTACGACCAGCAATGGCGAAGTCTGTCTCTGTCTGTCTTTCCGTTTCTCAGACTTGGTGGTGATTGTCAAAGTGCTACAAAAGCATTCAAATAATATTCTAATAGGTCCTGTACAGTACCATCAGAAAGCGTCATGGGATTCTTTTTATTTTGAGAGGACTCTTCTACATCTAGCTTTAGAAACTGTGGCTGTTACAAACACAAAAATATCTCCCCATAATCATTTCCAGATGAATTACTAAACTGAACAAAAATAACATAAATAGTGATAAGGTACCTGGGTAGGGAGAGAGACAGAGAAAGGGAGTGAATGGATAGGTAGAGACAGGTAGAGAGAGACGGGGGGGGGGGGGGGGGGGTGATTTGATACCTGGGCAGGTAGAGGGGTCCAGTGCAGACGTAGACATTGAGGTATTGTTTGGTCAGAGAGCGACACAGCTGCTCCAAGTTGTTCCAGGCCTTCCGGTTGAGTTGAGGACACTTGAAGAAAAGGGGACATTTTTTTACTGGCTAACAAGTAATACTGAAAAAGACAGAAATCTTGGTTCCCGAAGTTCGACAATGCTAAAGCAAAAAAAAAAAAATCCGGGAGACGGCACAGCTTGTCTTCCCAGCGTCAACGGGAAGAGATTAGTTGACCAGTGCTTGGCCGAGTGGACATTCTCTGTTGACCAAGGAGGGGTACCGACTATGGGAAGATGAAGCTATTGTTTTAGTTATTAGTCCACTATCAATCCACAGTCTACCTGAGACAATGGTCAGCCAGCCAGAGCACGCTTGCTTTGGTTCAGCCGGTAGTTTCCAGTAGAGACCCTTTCCATTTAAGATACGTCTACAGAGCCCCGCCCCCAGCAACACTATTAAAACAAAATACATGTGGAGCGAAAGAAAATGAAACGCCCTGGTGACCCAGATTTGAGCTCACCAGATTTACAACAATAATCAAAAGTTTGACTATGAGACTATATGTTAGAATGCAGTAGCGTACCGTGGGGTTTAAGTCAGGGCCTTCAGTAACGAACTCCACCTACACCCAATCCCCAAACACTCAGATATGCACACAAATGTCATATTAGGTGCCAACACAGCCACAATATGCGCTACTGCATAACATCCACAACAAGAGAGTTGATCTTCAGCAACAACAACAGTGCGCACGCACACCACTTTGCATTACCGCAGAGCTAGAGTAATGCAGCATCACCATCAGATCTTTCCTTATGTCACACCACAACCAGATTGCACATCACATCACATGACACAAAAAAAAGTGTTCACAGTTATTGTTATATTCACCGGATGCTTTCGCAACTTCAACGGATTCAATAAAGTAGCCTATAGCGACAATATAACAAGTGCAACGCCAGTTCATTAACAAAAATTAAACATAGAAGTAGGCCTTTACGCCACATATTTTACAACAGCTATTCCAGACAGAATATTAAGCCCACAGGAGTAGGAGTGAACGGGTTAATTTAAAATGCTTATTAAGCGGCACACACAAGCATTATCATTAAGCCTACTGCCCAAATTCCAGCAATATATTAAAAATGCGTTATGAACTAAAGTGAAAACCGCACAAAACCTTTACCGGCCTCGGTCAACCCATCAGGCTTCGGTGTAGGTCTTCCTCTTGATATTAAATCGGTCTTCTCTCCAAACGATCGTCTTGAAAAGGGCAAACGAAGGAGATCAGAAACAGGATCGCTAGGTGCTGTGAAGGCGGTGGCCATAGTAGCTCACTATCAACTCTGTACCAGCAATGATTCAAAATCCGCTGATGACATCAACGGGGGTCAGCGCCGGCATATTGCTGGGCCCTGGGGTCGTTCTATTACTACACATCAACATTTGATTGGCTGATTGCACACGTCAGTCAAATTTATTATCCAATGGGAGGTGGCAGCTTCAGCGAAAGGGTAGCAATACTTTTGGTGCTGGCCCCGCCGGTCCATGTAACCTAGCTGTGATGCGTTATTCAGCTGAGCTCAGCCTTTCAAAAAAAACAAAAACGGTTTTCCTTCTGGAATTATGTTGCAAGTACTGAAAGAAATATCGAATTAAGATGCGTTCCTGACACAAATTAATGTCATTTTGAAAAAAAAATATTATTTAGATTTTGACAGGGCCAGCAGAGATGGCCCTGCTGGCCCACCACTGTTAGAATGGTGGTTATCAGAAACATATTCAACAGGAAGCCTGAGAAAATGCTGGTAGGAGTGAATGCCCTGAAAAGGTTGGGATGTGTTTGTTTTCTTAGTTTCTTACCTGTGGAGAAACATTACTCAGAATGAAGGTGTCATCCATGGCCTTTTGACTCCATTTGTGATTGGCTGCTGCTGCCAGGTGACCTCGATCAAAGCCGCTCCCCTTGTAGTCCTGGTTGGTCGATCGATGGTAAACGTGGACACTGCCAGCAGTACATAAGTCAGTGGGTAATAAGTTGGATACTAATACGTTCAAATTCAGCTTTCAACTTTGTTTATCCACAGAGGGCAATTGGTTTTGCAGCAAGACAAAGAAAGAAGAGAGACAGCGGATGAAATGTCAACAAATACAATCTGGGGACGTGTTTTATCACCTTCTTAGGTGTTTTGAATAACAGGTTTAGCATGTAGCATCTTTTACCCCTTGCTCGGCCTGATAAGCAAACTGCAGCGGGTAAAGAGGATTCTCTGGTTTTGGATTCTCTGTTACTTTCAACACTTCATGAGTACGGAGGTCAGGGCAGCTGGCCTGTAGCCATTTAGTATCTTCAATAAGGCAGTTACCAATAAATCCAACAAGCACCAGCAGGCATGGGCTCCAATAGTTACCTTTCATCTTCTTTGAAGTCAGAGTACTTCCTGTCTGAAGAGCCGGTCAAGCTACCCGGTGTGAGCTGTTCTATTACCCAAGAGGCCGTGCGGGTGCGGGGGTCGTATGACGTGATGTAGGACTCTCTGCTCTTGATGTTGGCCAACGAGGGGAAGCCGTACTTCATCACAGCGCCGGGCTTTGAGCCAACAGGACCCCCCTGGTACACCTACAACACACACTTCCTGATCACTAGGCCGCTGTCACGTTAAAATTGTACCGGGGGCGAAAATTGTACCGGCCTACGTCATCGTTTGTTTACATCCTGACAACCTGCCCGGCAACAGACGACGCGATGCAGAAAACATGTTTCCAAACGACGAAATAACATAATACAGATAGCGGATCGCTATCTGTATTATGATAGATAGCGATAACAATTGTTTTTACTTTATATTTGTATTGTATTTAATTGTTTAATCAAAACAATAAAAAAAAATTGCCCGCGAAACGGGCGATCGCGTCAAATGACAAATGTCATTTTGACGCGGGCAAAGCATTTGTCATTTGACGCTATCGCCCGTTTCGCGGGCAATTTTTTTTATTGTTTCGATCAATACAGATAGTTTGTTTCGATCAATTCGATCAATACAGATAGCGATCCGCTATCTGTATTATGTTATTTCGTCGTTTGGAAACATGTTTTCTGCATCGCATCGTCTGTTGCCGGGCAGGTTGTCAGGATGTAAACAAACGATGACGTAGGCCGGTACAATTTTCGCCCCTGTCACGTTAAAATTGTACCGGGGGCGAAAATTGTACCGGCCTACGTCATCGTTTGTTTACATCCTGACAACATGTTTCCAAACGACGAAATAACATAATACAGTTAGCGGATCGCTATCTGTATTATGATAGATAGCGATAACAATTGTTTTTACTTTATATTTGTAATCGAATTGTATTGTAATCGAAACAATAAAAAAATTTGCCCGCGAAACGGGCGATCGCGTCAAATGACAAATGCTTTGCCCGCGTCAAAATGACATTTGTCATTTGACGCAATCGCCCGTTTCGCGGGCAATTTTTTTTTATTGTTTTGATTAAACAATTAAATACAATACAAATATAAAGTAAAAAGGATGTAGGATGTCAGGATGTAAACAAACGATGACGTAGGCCGGTACAATTTTCGCCCCCGGTACAATTTTAACGTGACACCGGGCAGGTTGCCAGGATGTAAACAAACGATGACGTAGGCCGGTACAATTTTCGCCCCCGGTACAATTTTAACGTGACACCCCCGGTACAATTTAACGTGACACCGCCCCTTGTGATGTGTCATAATAACGTAACTATGTGATGCATCAGGTTACTATAACATTATCATATCATATTAACGTAATCATGTTATGCGTCAGGTCCCTGTGATGCTTAAGGGGTCATAAAGCAGTTAGGCATGGTTGACATGAAGAACATTTAGTAGGCTATGCTGTAATTCTAATTAGAAGTCCTAATAGCCTTGCTAAATCATCACACACACACACACACACACACACACACACACACACACACACACACACACACACACACACACACACACACACACACACACACACACACACACACACACACACACACAGTCTGTTACAAATGGGAGCCATCATTTATAATTAAATAGTCACATTATGAGCTACCAACCGCCAGCTCGGTGGCCGCCTCAACACTCGGTAGAGGGATAACGGGGACTCGAGACAGTAAAGAGTGCAGATCGTGATCTAGGAGTCTGTCAGTGGAGCTGGCGGTAGTGTCCTTCTGCAAACTATGGAGAGAAGCGCCGACACCTGTTCCAATGGCCAGGGACACCCCAACAGCAAACCCTCGCGAACGCAAAACACGCTGCATATTCCCTTAGGATAAACAGATAATGTATAATTTTGAAGATGTGGTAAATTCTTAATATTATGATCACATGTCACGAGTCGTGGACGACGGACAACAATGACATCGCAGAGCTGTGGAATCAGCTGTGTTTGACGCGGAGTGATGACGTCGTGCACACACCAAATCGTCTCGATAGAGCTTTTATAATATGTCCATGCGATAGAGGGCAGGCGACCATTGCAATCAGGCATCTAATGCATATTGGTTCTCCACTGGTCCAGCCTCCGGAGCGACCCACAACAGCATCATCATTAAATCACTTCACGACCCAATATTTATTCAGCAGTATTGCAGTAATCAACAGTGCCTTCATATACTGTCAAAAAAATAGAGCGAACAAAAGTTAAATTAATAGTCAGCCATGAATTATCATTGAAATATTAGTTAAAGCATCGTCAATGTTTGGATTTGCTCTGCAATCCACTTAAAAGGACCTTTGGGCCCACTTATGGTGTTGCCACTTACCAATTGAGATCACATTTCCAAATATACAGATCCCCAAAAGGTCAAAGGCAGTCATTGTCATAAAGGTCCCATTCAGATACTCTTCAGCTATGGTGTTGGTGATTGTAATGTATGATTTGTTTCTGTAATGTTAATTATTTGAGTATGCATCAATCTGCTTAGCCCCCTGTGTTCATGCTTGCCCCTCTGTCAAATATAAAAAACACACTCAAATGAAAACACAAAATGTACGTTTCGGTGTACGCTCAAAACATCATACTGTACGTGTATGTGTAGTACTTTATTCCCCCATTGTCTGTTTTGTAATGACATCAATAATCAATATTTCAAATGGACAATGACAACAGCAGACATAAATACAAAATACTTCAAGGTAAAAAAAGTTTCATGTCAATGGTCACAGGTATTTTTATTTTAAATTAAAAAAAAATAAGAATGTTCTTCGGTCTGCCTTAGATTCCACCTTCTCATAGAGCCATCCCTTGATTGTGTCCAAGGCAATATTGTTCTACAAGGGGATTCTGAGATTCGGTCCATTGTTTTCCATTCTTGGACGCTCTATTTGGTCTTTGTGATGGGAAGATATTTCCTATTTTGGACCAAGGAATATAAACTTAACTTCACTGAACCCAGACAGGCATCACCGACCGGAGTTCCTCTGGCAGTCTTGTGATGATGAGACCCTTGACCAATAATCAGTCTCGGCAATCCAACAGCCTTTCAGCATTGGGTTGCCACAGCTAGCATCAAACAGGCTAGCTTCAGAGGGCAGAGGTCAAGGGTCACGTAGCGAGGCGAGTGACGTAGCGAGGAGGCAGAGTTATTTTCGGTGTCGTCCACGCAGCCTTTCTCCTTCAGGCACACCTCCTTCTGGCAAAGTGGCCCTGTCCACACACACACACACACACACACACACACACACACACACACACACACACACACACACACACACACACACACACACACACACACACACACACACACACCACATCACATGACCAGTGAGACCCTCGCCTGACGTCTGACCTCTGAGCCTTATCCAAGGTGGGTGGAGGGTGGGTTTACCTGTGAAGTCTGCAGTGCACACACACCGCTGGAAGTCCACACACGTCCCTCCATTTTGGCACAGCGTGATATCCTCATCACAGAAATTCTCTAGAGGAGCAGACGTTACCAAGAGAGGGTCAATATATTAGAGACAGAAGAAGAAGAAGAAGAAGAAGAAGAAGAAGAAGAAGAAGAAGAAGAAGAAGAAGAAGAAGAAGAAGAAGAGAGAAGGAGAAGAAGAAGAAGAAGAAGAAGAAGAAGAAGAAGAAGAAGAAGAAGAAGAAGAAGAAGAAGAAGAAGAAGAAGAAGAAGAAGGAGAAGAAGAGGAAGAAGAGGAAGAAAGATATTAATTAGTAAGACATTAGTAAGAAGGATTAGTAAAGGCAAGGCAAGGCCACTTTATTTATATAGCACTTTTCATACACGAGGCAGACTCAAAGTGCTTCACGTAAAAACCTGTTTATACAATAAAATAAAATAAAATAGATAAATAAAAGAAAACAAAGGCAAAGTAAAAAATGCATTGCATTTAAGATTTAACAGAAAGCTAAAGCAAACATATAAGTCTTTAGTCTTGTTTTAAAGTGGTCAGAGTTGGGGTTAAGGGGATACTTTAAAAAGAGTTTGAAGAGAAGCAGAGGATATCCAATATACTAAAAACGATTTTTGAAAAATTCGAGACCCAATGAAAGCACCACGTTGGGTTTAATCGCTGCAGTTTGTGCAGGGCACTCCGCTGAACAGTCAAGCTGAACCCCCACGCCCCCCACCACGCCCTGCCGTGTTCTTAAACACCACAACAATGATTGCGTGTCGTCTCACCGCAACTCAACCATCTAACATCATCTATCTAAGGGAGGAGAGTGAAGGAGGAGAGAATGGAAGCTAAAGGAGACTCACCTATGCAGCCTTGCTGCCACCTGTAGCCGGGCTGGCAGGAGTCACAGCGCCGCCCAGAGACTCCGTCCTTACACGGACACAAGCCCCGCTCGTCACACCGAGGGTTCAGACTGCCCTGCAGGTCACAGTTACACTCTACACACATGCACAGGGAGACAGACACACACACACACAACACACACACACACACACACACACACACACACACACACACACACGCACACACACACACACGCACACACACACACACACACACACACACGCACACACACACACACACACACACACACACACACACACACACACACACACACACACACACACACACACACACACACACACACACACACACACACACACACACACACACACACACACGCACACACACACACACACGTGCAAACCTCCGCATGCACGCACGCACATACACAAGTTCAAGCGCACTCACCCACAGACACAAACACACAAGTGCACGCACAGACACACACGCACAATTCCAGCCGTATTAGCATTGGTTAACATTATGGTGTGTAACACAAAGTGTGTCTCTGTGTGTGTGTGTGTTTATGTGGGTGTGTGTGTTGCTCTGACCTGAACAGACGTCCTCGTCGTCGAGGGGCGTGGCCGCCTCTCTGTAGTAGCCCACGCGGCAGGCCTCACAGCTGCGGCCGCGGGTGTTGTGCTTGCAGCTCACACACGTCACCACGTTGAGGAAGTCGATGTAGCTGCAGCGGTTGGAGTGTCCGTTGCACTCGCAGTCTGAGGAGAGCAGAGTAGGGAAGGGTTTTACCACCTTTCCAAGCCTATCCAACGGTTACTGGATCTGGAGTTTAGGAAGATCTCGTTGTTGCGGGTGTGATTTAACACAGGACATTGAGAGGGCAAAACAACAGAAAATATGAGAGCATCGCAATCCACTTCACCTGCTAAACACCTCGTCTGAGGTGGTTCAAGAAGCGGACCTCAGAGAAAGTGCTTGGACTGACCCAGGCAGATTTTAACACGCTGACACTTTTAAAATCTCTCCAATGTTCGAAATCATGGTCTGGCAGTTGGACCAGACATTGAAAACAATCTGAGGATTGGCATTGCAAGGGAAGTGGTTACAAAGTTAGTGATGAAAGTAGGCATGTAGATAGGCAGGTAGTTACAAGGTAGGTAGGTAGGTACTAAATAGATAGGTAGGTACTAGGTAGGTTAGTACTAGGTTGATAGGTAGGTACTAGGTAAGTAGGTACTATGTAGTTAGGGACTAGGTAGGTACTTGGTAGGTACTAGGTAGGTAGGTGGATGTGTAGGTAAAAATAGGTTGGTAGGTCTATAGATTTGTGGTTCATAGTAACTCTTACCCTGAAATGTGACGTAGGCTATTTTAGACAGTTGGCTGAATTTTGGACCGCCTGGAATCAGTATTTTCTGGGTTTCTGACACACAAAATAATCCACATAACGATGGTAACAGCCCACTAACAGATCACACAGCTTCTCATTATGACCAGTGTTTGTAGTTACTAGTTTGCAACTACTGTGTTTAAACCACCACATTCACTACAGCTACTTTAACCTCAGTACTCTTTTTCTATTATCATACCACAAATACTACCACTACTATAAGATGACCAGATATATCCATTGACTACATTGAACACATTACAAAGAACAACTTGTATTGTTTCCAATCAACTCAAATCATTGAGCTTACAGCAGATGCAGGGAATTTAAGATAATGTCATCTGGTCTTGGACAAAACCTTGACTGATAGCGATTTCCGGAGTTGAATTATACCGATTTATACAAAAATGGTTAAGAAAAAACTCTTAAACAAGGTATTGCAGGGACATTTCCAGTGATAGAAACCCAAAGACAGAGCATGACATGGGAACTGTCCCCTGAATCCAGGGGGACCCCCAATGCCGTGACTACTGTAGCTAGCACTATGCTGCACTAGCTGACCTTTTTTCTCTTTCTTCTCGACTTGTTTCCTTTTCTTTGGCTCCTCCTGAGTGACTGTATGAGAGAGGAAGGCGTATTTTCATCAGTAGTTCACACTTATCCAGAGCATTTCCTTAATAATGGTGCTTCTGTAGATTTTTGCTGTATTGCCAATTTTAATGTATTTTTTCTTTCTTAAGTGACAAAGATGTGAGTGACTTTGTCAAACAGTGTATCTGCCAAACAGCATGATGAAATAAGGTGCCCAGTTATCACTAACTAGGATGATCTACTTTGCTTTGTACCTTTTGCTTCCTTTCTCTCCTCTTGTTGTCTTTGGTTTTGACTAGGTCTGGCTTCTCCTAGGTCTTCTGCAATGTCAGATCCGCTAGGAGAGGAATCCACCTTAGAGCTCTCTCCTCTCATCGGCTTGGGAGGTGAATCGGGGCCAGCCTCTGGGGCCAAAGCTGAAGAACCAGCGCTGTTGTCTTCAGAACTCTGCTCCACGTTACTCCCTTCAGGGTTTTCTGGCATCGCTTCAACCACAGGAATGTCTCCAGTATCATCAGACTTGGAATCTGAAGACTCAATGGTCTTTGGAGAAACGCCGGCTGGATCTCCAGCCCTTGTGGGCTCAAAATCACGGTCTTTCGCAACAGCTAATCCTAGATCTTTTATCGATTCTGGCGATTCAGAGACCCCTGTACTCAGAGGGGTGGAGCTAAGGGAATCCTGGTCTGAGGGCTCTGCACTTTTTGTGGCTGGAAGTCTTTCTGCCGGAGGGGGACTTGGTTTTAAAGGTCCTAAATCTGAATATATTTCAGAATAGTCCAAGTCTGGAAGGTTTTCTGTAAGCATAGTCCAGTCTATATATTCTGACTCTGGCAGCCTTTCTGCTGAAGGAGTGAGACCGTCTGGAGGTATCTCTTCAAGTGGAAGGCTTGTTTCTGAAGGTCCTGATTCGGGACGTTCTTCCAGAGGTGCAGGGCTCAAGTCTAGGAATCGATCATTTGATTCTGAAGGTCTCCCAGCAGTAGGGCTTGATTCCGGGGGGCTTGAGTCTAAACCTGGGCTTGTAGAAAACGCTCCAGGGGTCTCCACCGCAGGAGTCGTTAAGGTGTCTTGAGGTGAATCGGGAGCCCATAATGAGTCTGAAGTGTCAGTAGGAGGGGGAGGGGGTTCAGCAGGAGCTTCACTAGGAGTGGCCTCATCTGTAGAGCGGTCTGGTGCCTGGGAGGAGGAGGCTGAGTCTGTGGGAGCATTAATGGGAGGTGAAACATCAGCAGGAGTCGTAGCTGCAATCTCGGTGGGTAGAGGCTCAAGTGCATCAAGAGCCTGATTGGATGGCACTGACTGAATTGCCGGCCCTAAAGCAGTGGTGGCTGGGCCAAGGACGGCTCCATCTTTGCTGGAGGTTGTTGCTAGGTTGTCTGTTGCTAGGGTTGTTCCTTCAGGGGTGGAGGCGACAGGAAAGCTGGAGGTTCCATTGACAGAGGGCCACAAGAAGCTGGCCGTACTACTCGTATCATCAGCTATGAAAGTACTAGTGTCGGCAGTAGCAGTACTATACTCAGGAGGGAGAGTGGTAGTACCTAGAGTAACGGTGCTCGTATCAGGAATAACTGTAGTAGTTGTCGTAGTGATACTTGTAGTTGTTACAGGACTAGTATCAGCGGTAACGGTGCTGGTATCAGGAGTAACTGTCGTAGTTGTCGTAGCGATACTTGTAGTTGTTACAGTACTAGTATCAGCGGTAACGGTGCTGGTATCAGGAGTAACTGTAGTAGTTGTCGTAGCGATACTTGTAGTTGTTACAGTACTAGTATCAGCGGTAACGGTGCTGGTATCAGGAGTAACTGTAGTAGTTGTCGTAGCGATACTTGAAGTAGTTACAGTACTAGTATCAGCGGTAAAGGTGCTGGTATCAAGAGTAACTGTAGTAGTAGTGTCAGCAGTAGCAGTTACAGTTGTAACAGTAGTAGTATCAACAGTAACAGTACCAGTATCAGTAGTGGTAGTAGTGTCTCTGTTTGAACTGACAGTACCTGGGAAGGATGGTTCTGTGAAATCAGTTGAAGGGAAATCTGTGAAATCAGTCAGGTCATAGATCTCCAAGTCAGACCACCAGTCACTGGTACTACTGGCTCTGCCTGTTGTAGTGTCAGTAATGCTGCCACCCCAGTCTGTTCCAGTGGTAAAACTACTAGAAGTCTCCAACAAATATGTTGTGGTGGGACCTGACGATGAACCAGTACTGGTCATGCCACTTGTTTCGGTAGTAAGTAACGTAACACTATCAACCGAAACTGTAGCATAAAAATCATACCAATCGGTATCAGTGGTACTAGCTATGGTGAAGCTAGTGGCTTCCATAGCGGTAGGAGAAGTGATCGTAGTTGTGGTTGGTGTGGGGTCAGGAGTGGTAGTAGTTGGTGTAGTGGTAGTAGTGGTAGTAGCGGTGGTAGTAGTCATTGGTGTGGTGGTAGTGGTGGTAGTAAAGAGAATGGCTGGTTTTCCATCTGATGAAGAGGGAGGTCGAACAGAAGCTGTGAGAGAAGAAGAGTTAACCCACTAGTGAACATGATCAGAGCTATAGAACACGCGCACACGCACACACACACGCACACACACACACACACACACACACACACACACACACACACACACACACACACACACACACACACACACACACACACACACACACACACACACACACACACACACACACACACACTTATGCTAATATATTCTTACATGAAGTCTGTGGCTAATATCTTAGCTGCATCGGCTAGTTGCAGGAAAACATGTTAGTGGTCACTGCTGACCTCTCTGCAGACCTATTCCATAACATAACATTCAACAACACATTTTTCCCTCACTTCCTTGACACAAGCCTTATTCCACACTCAGTTCCCATGAACTGGCCAGTGTAAACAGGCTAATACTCAGATGACCCCATCTCTGTCCGAGGGTGTAAGCCAGTGACATATATGAATACAGGTCGATGTAGTCCCAATAGAATACACAACAAGTTCCACACTGCATTGCCATTATGCTGTTATCCCTTGCACTAGAGGAGATAAACGCACAGGGTGAGGCGGAGGGCAGGGGCTAATCCTAACGCCTGGACAGGGAGGGGGGTCCGACGGCAGATGGGAAAATAGAATACAAAGCACAAAGCAAACAGGAACAGTAGGCACATAAAGGAGGACAGATGGGCGGACAGGCAGGTGATTCTCTAAGATGCACAGAAATGCCGGTCAACAGAAAAATGGACAGAAAGATGGAACTTACTGTCCAAGATGGCTGATGCTTCACCTAAAAGAGAAAAGAGAGTAAAAAACAAAGAAATCATAAGTATGTGTTTCACGTAGGGTTGCAAACGATTATTGTTGATTATATGAATGAAAATTTAAAAAAAAAAAATCTTAACTGATCAATTGATTAATCATTTTGTATGTAAAATGTCATACTTTTGTCACAATTTTTAAAATGTTATTTGGATTAATATTCTGTCCATTGAACCAACAGATCAGTGGACCAGTCGCACTAGTGTTGTGTGCGTGTGTGTGGCACCATAATGTCTACCAGGTGTAATCATCATGCATGTGTGCTGCCAGACGTACATATGTTGGCCGCGCCGGTTGGGACAGGCAGGTAGGAGCCGGGCCGCCAGCGACGGGACGTGAGGGGGCGGGAACAGGCCTGGCAGTCCTCCCCGCTGGTGTTGTGGTCGCACACACACTGCAATGCCGTGCCACGCAGCACACACTCAGAGGCATGCAGGTTACACTTACACCTAGGCACGCACACACACACACACACACACACGCACGCACGCACGCACGCACGCACGCACGCACGCACGCACGCACGCACGCACGCACGCACGCACGCACACACACACACACACACACACACACACACACACATAAATACAGATATACACACACACACACAAACACGCACACACTCAAACACGCATGCAAGCATGCACACACACACACACAAACACACGCACAAAAAAACACACACAAACACACACACACACAGGCACACAAGCACAACAAACACACACACACACACACACACACACACACACACACACAACACACACACACACAGGCACACAACACACACACACACACACACACACACACACACAAAGATTATTTATAAGTAATAGTTCATACAACCATCATCAGTCATATACAGATGGATATAGTATGGTAGAAACAGCGCCCTTGTTAATTGAATCAACTCTAGCGCTCGTAGGGGGAGATTTAATCTAAATTCATCTCTGAGCGAGTGTCTCTCTAAGCAGTTGGTGCTAATCTGTTTGAGAGGGATTGGCTGCTCTTTATCTACCGGTCAACACATGGACACGCGCCATATGTCTCACTGATAGATTTAAACCGATGGTTACCTTGGATACCTTAATGTCTACGTCTCCTTGAGTACATTCTCAAAGTGACGCATTTCAGGACGCGGCCCCATCAGAATCAAAGCATAAATCGCCAATCCCACCAAATGTACATGGATGACCTAATGAATCTTAGGAGAGTGATGAGGGCACACCTGGCGGGGACGTCGATGTTGGAGATGGCGTAGAAGTACTTGAGCAGGTTGTCCCGTTGGACGTAGGTCCCGCCCAGCGCCGGGCGCAGCAGGCGGAGCCGCAGGTTGGTGAAGGTGAAGAAGTCCCGGAGCCCCTTCACGGAGCCCATGCGGGTGTACAGCGCGTCCATGTTGATCAGCTTGGGCCCCGCGAAGACCCCGAAGCGCGCCCGCACCTCGAACACCACGTTCCTCTCCTCCTGTTGGTCGCACGGCCATGTCACTCAAAACTAGCATTCCGTAGGACATCCTGTAACTGTGCTACTGCTGACTGACCGTATTGTATTATTGTCGAAACCAGATCACAGTTTACATATTTTTGTAACATGAATTAATGCCATCAGCATATTCATACTAGGGGTAAGAACTCTTAATCTCTTGCTTACAAATCACAATCAATCCCACACCAACAGCAGAGTCAACCATGCAAAGCAACAGCCAGCTCATCATCAGGAGCAGTTAAGAGTTAGGTGTCTTGCTCAGGGACACCTCGACACTCGGCCCGGGATCAGAACTAGCAACCTTGTGGTGACAAGTCCACCCGCTCTACCTCCTGAGTCAAGCCAACTCCAGCATCTCTGGCGTGTGTCGTATTCAGGTCCACAAGACAGGACTGATGGGGGTGTGAGGACGCCAAACAGTGGAGTATCTGAAGGAGGCCTATCAGCAGCTAAGAGATACCTTGGCCCCCACCCAGCCGGAGTACTGCTCGGTGCAGATGACCCGGGTCAGGTTGCTAGGCGCCAGGTCTCGGACCCGCTTCGCTTGCATCCCAAAGGCCTCCATGCAGTCGTCGGCGTAGTACTGGTAGGGCTGCCAAGTAGCTCCTGAAACATTCACATACGTACGCTACTTAATACAGCTGTTTACACAATCATACTGTTAGTATACTACAAACTATCAGTACACTGGTACCCATGACCTATTATTAGTTGCTATTCACATGAATTGAAAACATTCTAGTGCTTTTGCTTTGATTTGTACACCAGGCTCAAACTCAAACTATCAATCGATCAATCAATCACCTTTATCCAGGGACTTCTCCAGGACCATAATGGTCGGTCGGCCGTATTCAAATGTCACAACGATGTCATCAACTAGCTCCAAACTCTTGTCCCAAGAAAGAGAAATGTTAGCCAATAGGGGCTCTGGGTAGCGTGACCATGTGACTGTCTGCCAATAGGTAATGAGCCCGCCCCTCTCTCGGTCTTGCATCAA